>JAJJMA010020774.1:0-40535 GCA_023529015.1 Papaver nudicaule | reverse complement strand
CTTCTTCTTCTTCTTCTTCTTCTTCTTCTTCTTCTTCTTCTTCTTCTGTGGATGAAGCAGTCTGCTATCGATGCCCGCTAACAGGGTTTGACGGCTGTAAGAATGGAGTTAACAAAGCAGGATTCAAAGAAGGTTCTTTACTCACCCATCTTAAGGACCAGCATTACCCCAATGAAGAAAAGATTGCACTGTGTCGAGGTAGGCTCTGTGACTACAGAGTTTACAAAGCATTTGAGGAAGTTCTGCAACAGACACGAAGATGGCTTTGCACTGATTGTTTGCGTCTCCACAAGTGGAGAATTCCCTGCAGATATCATCAGGGAGGGGAAATTCAGCGTCCTTTTAATGGGAAAGATGCTGACTTTCTCATCCATGGCATTCCATGCCCCGCGTCACCATCTGTTTCTCTTGCAGCAGGTGAGCTTGTTGCTGATTCCCCTCCTTGCCTGAGCTTGGATTTGCTGGAAAAGGTTTTACAGCTGAACATCACTACGGTTGCCAGTGTTCCAGCGAAATGCAAACTTGCTTTTGCCAGGGCTTTCAATACAGCTATTCAGAGAGTCATCTCGTCGCCTAGTGATACCACACTATGGATCAAGCTGCTGTTGTTCCCCATCTGCGTCTTACGCATTTATATACCTGAAGAAGAAGTGCAGTCAGGCAAACGAAAGAGAGCTCAAATTGCTGCCATCAATTCAGCTCTTTCCAAATGGGCAGAACCTGATGGTTGCAGCGTTTTGATCTGTCACGCATTGGAGGAACAGGTAGCTTTGAGGGAATTACGCAAAGACAAGAAGAAGAACCAAGATAAGCGCAATCAAGAGGCCACCAATATACGTTTATGCCGTAAGAAGCTCAGTTATGGTATGTATACCGCTGCCATTCGCACTCTCACATCAGGTGGCGTAGATCCAGCCAACTCTGCCACTTTAGAAGAGCTGCAACACAAGCATCCCTATGCCATTCCGCCAACCATTTCTGCTGCACCATTAGCCCTTGCGCTTGTCGCCACTAAGGAGCTTGTCTTGGGCAGAATCAGGAGTTTCCCAAAAGGAACATCCTGCGGTAGAGACGGATTGCGAGCTCAGCATTTAATCGACGCTTTGAGTGGCGTCGCAGCTGCTGTGGCCGATGATTTGGCCTCCTCTATCACAGACTTAGTGAATATTTGGTTGGATGGGAGTTGCCCTCCTGAATTGGGTGTGTTCATTGCGTCTGCACCACTCACACCTTTGTTAAAGCCCGGCGGAGGTTTACGACCTATAGCTGTTGGCACGGTTTGGCGTCGACTTGTTTCTAAAGTAGCTGCTACTCACGTAGGTAAGGAGATGGAAGCCTACCTAAGCGACTATCAGTTTGGTGTGGGAGTGCAATGCGGTGGTGAGGCTATTCTTCACTCTGCTAATCGTCTTTTGGAGTTACATGGTGATTCCGATTCACGTACAATGCTCATGGTGGACTTCTCCAATGCCTTTAATTTGATAGACAGATCTGCAATGCTCAAGGAGGTCAGACACAAATGCCCTTCCTTAGCTCGTTGGGTGGAGTTTTGTTACTCATCTCCTGCGCACTTATATTACTTAGATCATACACTGTTCTCGGCGCAGGGTGTGCAACAGGGAGATCCGCTTGGCCCTCTTTTGTTTGCCCTCACACTTCACCCTCTTGTCCACAGAATTGCAGAACAGTGCACACTTGAGTTTCACACCTGGTACCTAGATGATGGGACATTGATTGGTGACACCTTGATGGTTGCGAAGGCCTTGCAAATTGTTCAACAGGAGGGTCCTTCTCTTGGTTTGCATCTTAATGTTTCTAAGACAGAGATTTTTTGGCCCAATGTTGATACTAGAGGTTTTGTAGATGGTGTTTTTCCCGACAAAATTAGTAGACCAGCAAAAGGTGTGAAATTGCTTGGTGGGCCGGTAAGTTCAGATCCCCAATTTTGCAAGGACTTAGTGGTCAGTAGGGTACATAAGACCCTGGGTCTGATGGAGGCCATTAAGAAGTTGAAAGATCCACAGTGCGAGCTTCTTTTGTTGCGTAACTGCAGCGGGGTCTCTATGCTTTACTTCTCTATGCGTACGACAGGCCTGAGTATCTGTCTGATGCACAACCCCTATATGATGAGAACTTGTTTGCATATCTTCGTCAGCTTCTTGTGGGTGATGGGTCGGGCTTTGGTTTGCTTCAACAAAGAATAGTCACTCTCCCCATCAAGCATGGTGGGCTTGGGGTATACACAATGCAGGATACCATGCAGTATTGTTATGTTGCCTCTTGCACGCAGACAATATCCCAACAACGCAATATTTTGCGTCATTCTTCGGCAACTGGTTTGAGCCCCTGCCTTGAGCATGCCTTCAGTGCGTACAATCAGGTATGTGGTATCTTAGACTCACCACTTAACATCGATAACATCGCCCCCTTTCCATGAGTTCTCTGGCGGTTACATATTTCGATGCGGTGATGAAGAAAATACCATCTAACTTTGCTATGTCCACACGTGACGCTGTTCTATGGCAATGTAGTAAGACCAAGCATGCTCAAGACTACTTGTTGGCTGTACCTATTGAGGGTCTGAATCAGCATATTGGGGGCAGACATTTCAGGTCGGCCGTGTGTTATAGATTGGGCATTCCTCTGTTCAAAGAGGATGATGTGTGTTCCGCTTGTGGTAGGATGATGGACATCTTTGGGGATCACGCCGTGCACTGCACCAAAGGTATTGGCCTCAAATATCGCCATGACCTTATTCGTGACACTTTCGCGGATATGTGTTATCGTGCGGGAGTTCCAGCCAGGAAAGAGGTGGATTTAGGCTTTCACTCTGATGATGGTCTGGCACTAAGACCAGCTGACATCCTAGTTTATAATTGGGATAACGGGCGTGATATGTGTTTGGATGTAACTGGTGTATCTCCTCTCACGGGTAATGGTGTACGTGCTTTTCTCCCTGGCCAAGCTATTGCTAATGTTGTTGCTAAGAAGAAGGAAAAATATCTTGATAAGTGTTCTGCTAATGGGGTTGGTCTTGGTGTCCTTGCTTTCACCACTTTAGGAGAACTGGGGAGTGATACCATAGATTTTCTGAAAAGGCTACGAAATTATATGGCCAGTCATGACGCGAATGTCAAAGTTGGAGATTTTCTTTTCCATAGGTTAAGTATTGTCATTCAAAAAGGGATTGGAGCTCAGCTTGTTGCGAGGCTCCCATCCAACTCTTGTAAGCTTCTTTCAGTTGATGATGATTAATAAAAAAAAAAAAAAACTTGTGAAAAAGAAGATATTTATGAAGACAATGAAGAAAGTACGTTTGTGTCAAGGAGCATCAAGAGAATCAACAAAAGAAACAAGGTTCAAGAATGATTGTTACCACCCAATTTGCGACACAATGTCCATGGGTTGGTACTTGTTTACAAAGGGTTTTGAAAATATGCAACATTGGGAGGTCGTCAATGGTTTGTGTTTGTGTGGTTTTGAGTTCAAGATGTGAGTTAAGGTGGCCTAAATTTCTGGCCTAAGAAGCAATGAAGAGAATGAACGGTTGGAGTTATATTTTAACGGTGTTAAAGCTACAAACAAGTTATGAAGTGGTGCTCTTTACCACTGATTTGAAAAACAAGTGCAAAAGCTTACTGTTGAGAGAAGAACGGGATTAGTGATTGCTGATTTTTGGTGAATTTCATGGGTTTGGTGGATGAATACAATGGTTTGAAGAGGTTCAGATGTACAAGGATTATTGGCATGAATCAGTTGGTTTTGGAAGAGTTTTGGTGAGATTTTAACAAGTAATGAAGCTACAATCAGTTCATAAGAATGAGAGAAAGATCTTACACTACACTTGGGTCTTTGAGCGAATACAAGATACTAATTTGCAGCTGGAAGGTGTGTTGCTTGAGCATTTTCAGTTGAGAGAAGTTATTAGAAGGTCAAGGAAGAAGCCGAAGACAAAGGAAACATCAATTTTCGGAGAGCAACAACAACTCAAGCACATTGTTTCTATCATACATATGCCGTGGAGAGAGGGATGTGGCCTGCTGATCGGATGAGAAGGTGAGTAAGAGTTCCCACCTTTATATGATGATTTCCTAAGATGTCCTCGGATATCTTTCTTATTTTCAGAAACAAAAATTAGCATCCAATTCCTTTGTGTGACACCCTAAATATCTCTTTATGTGTGTATGAGTGGTTAACCGGTGAGGACAGAGTCAAGGCGGATGTCGACCTAGTGGGTATATCTCTAGTAAGTAAGCCGTAATTGCAGGGAAACTCTTTTATAGATTGTTTGCAGACTTGACACCTTGAATGCTTAGAAATTGGTTGAAGGTTTTGTGGGTATATCTCTAGTAAGTAAGCCCTCACGAGACTTCACTCATCCACTGGGGACGCTCAGTGGTTTAAAAGGCGTGTTGTGCATGCTAAGCGCAATCGTAGACTCT
Source organism: Papaver nudicaule (assembly GCA_023529015.1). Classification (NCBI taxonomy): domain Eukaryota; kingdom Viridiplantae; phylum Streptophyta; class Magnoliopsida; order Ranunculales; family Papaveraceae; genus Papaver; species Papaver nudicaule. Next base: position 36,093 of record JAJJMA010020774.1, on the reverse strand, counting down.
ACGACACGGAGTTGTTGTATTTTACTTTATTTTGCTCGGGACTAGCAAAGTCTAAGTGTGGGGGAATTTGATAAGTTTCTAAAACACCTCTCTAAAGTATTCATTGATTATGCTTTCTTTGCTATAGTTCTTGTATTAGTTGCGTTTTGAGTTTCTTTTGCATTTTGTAGGTGTTTTGGAGTCATTTGGAGCAAAAAGGAGAAGAATTGAGAAAAAGTGTGAAACAATCATTTTAAGGGCACACATCTTGTTAAGGGGCGTCAGCGTAGATTAAAGACGCCCGGTTATTCCCAACCTCAGCACAGCGCTAAGGGGCAACCCTTATCATAATCAAAATCAGACGACGACTTCTCTCTTTCAGATCTGTTTTGTGTCTGAAATTTAAACAGAGAGGAAAGACAGGAGCACAGTGAGAAGAAATGGCGATTGAGAGAAAGATTCAAGATTCAAGAGGATCAGGGCTAGGTTACTGGGGGTTCTGTGGAGTTGATGATGCTGATTTACATGAAGGGGGGAGCTTAGATCTGAGAACAGGAGGAGAAAATGCAGCTGATTGCGGTGGTTTTGATGGGGTTTGAGGCAGCTGGTTTTTGTGTGAGTTTGAAATGGAGTTCAATACTGCTGCTGTTGGTGATTGCCGTGATATTTGTGGAGTCTGGTGGCTGATTCCAAGATGGGGGTTTACTGCTGCGGGAATGGGATGTCTGGTGGTGTCTGTATGAGCAGGAAATGGCTGGAAATAATGGCGAATCTGGGCAGTATTATGGCTGTAGGAGAAGAAATTTGCTGAGTTGCTGGTGGTTTGTTGGTTTGCTTTTGAGGTGGTTTTACTGTGGGTTTCTGGGGTTGAATGGAAGAGGATTGAGCTGTTGTTGTGTTGATGCTGCTCTGTGCTGGATTTGCTATGGATTTGGATGTAGTTCAGATTGTTGGCTGCTGTGTGTTGGTGTGGCTGTGCTATATTGTGCTTGTTGTGGTGTTGCAGCCGAAGAGATGAGCAACGGGTGGAAGAAATCTGGTGGAGGTTTACAAGGAAGTTGCGACAACTGAATTACAAGGGGGTTTGCTGTGCTGATTGTGTGGGTTCAGAGCTCGGGTTATTGGCATTTGAGGTGTAGGAAAGGAGCTGCTGTAATGGCAATTTGGATGCAGTCGTGTGCTGCAACTACTGTGTTGCTGTTGGTGTTTTGGCAGAGAATTTCAGAGTTACAGGGATTACAGAATAATGGGTTTTGGAGCTTCAGGTTTGGATTACAGTGACCTGGTGATCTGGTGTTGCTTGAGTTCTGGTGGGTTTTCAGGTGGTGCTGGTTGCAGCCGTGGTTAAGGGCAGTGATTTTGGGTGTTATTTATTGGGCTTTGGTGTTGACTGGAGGCTCACCGGAGTTGGGACTGGATAAGGAAACAAAGGTGTTAACCTAGCACAGTTTTGGCAGGGTTTTTAGAGCTATATAAGAAGAGGCGCAGGAGGACAGGAGATGATCTTTACATCATCTTTGGACGACAGTTTCTAGGGCATAACAGCAGGAGTTGGAGAGAAAGCTTGGAGTTGGTCTTTTGACATCAGTTTTACACCACTGATTCACAGTGGTTTGCTATTCCTTTATTTGTTTAAGTTTTGAAACAATATTTTCACAAAGATTTTATGTTTTCTCCCAAGAACATGAGTAGCTAAGTTCTATTATTGGTTAGGGTTGATTTCAAAACCCGAGACATGATTTATGATTGATAATCAATAAGCGATTTTCCGCAATTAATCTCTTTATTGTTCAAGTTCTACCATGCTTTTATTATTCATGTTATTTGATAGTTCAAGTTCGAAATTGAAGTGTTGATTAACAATTGCTAGTCGAGATTTTCTAGATCCGTAATTGTCTTGGAGATCTCGACACAAGTAGCAATATATTTGTGTTGATGAAGGGATTTTGTTAAACACATGTATGTAGAAGTTGACACTAGTGTATGAGTCGAGCTTATGTGCTCATCACTAGGAGTATCCTATTTCATTGAACCTAATGCATTTAAGTGAGTTTTATCTAGAGAGCTTATTCTAGGTGCTCACATGAATAGAATCCTTGAAGAGAACTTATTCTTTTAGGTGAATATCGGAGATAATCGGAGTAGATGAAATTGTATTTACTCTAGGGTTGCTAGTATCGAGAAGATTGTTGAGAATTTGCTTTATATCAATTTGATTCTTGTTTCGTGGTCGAGAATGATTCCTTAATCAATGTTTCTCTCTTATTTGATCACACTTTACAATTTTCAGAATTTTGTTATTGAAAGACAACAAAACTTAAATCTTACTCCCTCCGTTCCAAATTAGTTGATGGGTTTGGTTTTTAGACACTCGCCTTACACTTGCTAAAATAGGTATTTTTTTTACAATTTTTTTAACAAAATTATTGCATATGAGTTTGGAAATGTAACGTAGAAGATAAAATGCTTAGATGTTGTTAAAAACTTTGTGCAAAAATACCAATTTTAACAAGTGTAAGGCAAGTGTCTAAAAACCAAACCCATCAACTAAATTGGAACGGAGGGAGTATAACAACTAAAACTCACACCTCCCTGTGGATTCGAACTCGACTTACTTTGCTACATCTTAATTGTGTTGTTTAGAATCGAGAACATATTTTTGATAGGTTTGACACCTTATCAGAGACCCAGAATAACATCGAAGCTGAGGTTTTCCATTTTTCTTTTTGTTCGAGAGATTAGTTAACCTTTTACCAAAATTTTGATTAGGTTTGCGATTCTGTAGATAAGAAGAATCACTTTGTTCTCTGCGTTTCTTACTCGATGGAGTTTTCCTGATAGTACTTAGTTTGTTCGAACCATGTACGTAATTGTTACTCTTCCTGTGATTCTGAGAGAGCATGTTCCTTATTTTACTGATGTCATTTTGATACTTTCGAATACCATTACATACATTAACAAGGATTTCATCATTTCGTTTAAGAGAATCAAAGGCTTGTTCAACGATATTTAGCTGTTTTGAAAAACACTCATAAAATTTATGATGCTTTGCTGTAATGACTTGAACATTTTTCTCTAAATCACATAGGTTTTTGGCGAGGAGGTCACAGGAGTAATTTCGCATCAATTTCTGGCATCCTGGAACATCTTGAGACCAGGTATGAATTTATTTTACAATAGGGATAAGATATTTGATTACCATTAGCTGTATTTTGATATCTCACGACCCTAGCCTAGTAGCATGGTCCATATCCCTAGCCTACACATGAAATATCTGTGCGTGCGCCAGTGCCTGTGTACGCGCCTTAGTTATCTCGTGCCTGTACCTTGTCCAAACTCGCCATATCCTAATTCCCTGACCTAATTCACACCTATGGGTGGCCCACGGACATCCATATCTCCCCTTGCTCACGCCCCTTTGTTGGTGCTGAAATATCTTGTCTTTCGACTCGCCTAGCTCAAGTCCATGAACGAGCCCATCCAAATCTTGGCCCTAAGCCAATCCCACGCCTTCCCCAAGCTAGGATATCTCCCTCCTAGCCCTGGTCACGTCACTCTAAGTAGCTTACTTCACTCTAAGTAGCCCACTTCACTCTAAGTAGCTCACTTCACTCCTAAGGAGGCCCACGGCCATGCCCTAGCTCCTTGGATGCTCACGACAATCCCTAGCCTAATCCTTGGATGCCCACGAAATTCTCCTTGCCTTAGTCCTTAGAGGCCCACGGCCATTCCCTGCCTTAGCCTTCAGATATCCACGCCATTAGCTCGCCCTAACTTTGGATATCCATGCCATTAGCTTGCCCTAACCTTGGATATCCACATTTATTAGCTTGGCCTGATTTTTGGGTGCCCACGGCCACTCCTTGGCCTGACTTTGGATGCCCACGTATCTCCCTTGCTTAGGTTTTGGATGCCCACGGCATCCCCTCGCCTAATCTCTTACGCCCACGACCATGCCCTAGCTTATTCTTTGGAGCCCCATGGCCATGCCTTGGCCAAACTCTTGGAGGCCCAAGGTTGTGCCTTGGCCAAACATTGGAGGCCTTATGGCCATGCTTAGCCTAATTTATGGGGGCCTTATGGCTGTCCTTCGCCTGATTTGTGGGGGCCTTATGGCTTTCCCTCGCTTAATTTGTGGAGGCCTTATGGCTTTCTCTCGCTTGTACTCATGGAGGTCCATGGCCGTCTTTTCTCTCATGACTATCTTTGCTCTCTTAAGGCTAGAGTATATCTTTCCATAGCCTCCCCTCTATTTATGGGTCCCACTGATCCAAGTCTTAGAGGATTATGGATTTTATTGAGTTCATAATACTCTAGTTTCCTAATCAAATTCGAAAATCTGGCAGATTACGAATTTCTTTGAAGGACGATTTTTACAGCCCAATCCGTGAACAATTAGGGGGCGCTTCCTTCACGAAAGTTTTTCCTCTGAATTCCCTATAACATACTAAACTTTCGGTATTTTACCGAATATAGGCTGGCCTGGGTGATTTTATGAATGGACGACGCGCAAGCTGTCTAGAAATCTGAAAATAACGTAATGTTGTGGCTTATCCTTTTACATCCTATGCTTAACTTCCTAATAGGATTACTATGCTATGCAACATAGCTTATTATGATTATTGTGGCCTATCTTTAGGTCTTGGATTGGCAATGCTTATGCATTCTTGATGATGGCTACGCTGTGATAGCATCATTCGTCTGTTTTCCTGATTATGGACTTGCTTCTATAAATCAGTGCTATAATTCTTAATCATGGCTCATGGCTATGACTTATATTATTTTGGACATTCATATGTCTTCATTACTCATAGAATTGGTGCATTACATGCCACAAGCCAATTTCTCATATTTATGGCAAATCGAAAGTCGTATTTACTTGACTATTGCCACAGAGAGTTGCTGAAATCCTCTCAGTCTAAACGGCGGTTGCATGGCTCAATCCTTAGACTTATCTCATTGGTTTAAATGGAGATTGCCCGGCTCAATCCTTAGACCAAATCTCAAAGAGATATACAAGCTTATCGCTTAATCTCTATCTTTACGCAAAGTCCTGAGTTTACCAGTAATTGGTACGACTTGCACCTAGTCATCTTTGACTTAACAAATATTTAACAAATCTTACGAGAATCAAGATTAGTTACATGGGGGATATTCTTTAGGGTTTTGGTTTGGCGGTCTACGGCACGTGTGATTGCAACGGCTCAATCACTCAACGAGAAAGATGCTAAGTCGTGTGAACGTTGCTGGAAAGATGGGATAAGGTAGTGGGTTGTTAGTCTTCCCTATTATTAGGCGCAAGACTCTTAACAACTGACCCCACTCACTCCTCACTCCCACTCTTCCACTTCATCCACTTCTTACGAGATCAGTTGGAATTCTATTGCTATAAATAGGTCACTCGACCAGTTTGGAAAAACAACAACAACACGAACAGTTCAAGTTCAGCAAGAACAAACAGTTTAATTCAGTGCAAGTTCAATCAATCAATCTTATCGATAATTGATTAACTCTTCTCATTCAGCATTCAATATCTAGTGAGAATTGAATATCCATTCTTACTTAGCAATTTAATCATCAACATCACAAAAATTATAGCAATTCTCTGATCTCATCTTTCTCTGCTTCCCTCCCTAAACCAACCCTATATCCTCTTCTTGTAACTGAAGCAATACTCGAACGGCCATTTCTTGGTTTAGGCGAGTCTTGCTCGATCTTGACCTCTCGAATACCATTACAATCTTTTATTACATCATCATACTTCACACGTTACCCCTCAGATTCTCTTTATTGTTTTACACCTAAAACAATAGTCTCTGAGAAAATGCTTATAACATTGTTTCTTGTGCATCCAACCTTTCTAAGACATGATAACATTACCAGTTTCATGGTCCATCCTGCATTCAGCAATGGTTGCGAAATGTTTTATGGATGATTCAGTTTCGGAAATGTAATCAAGTGCAGCTGTATACGCTTTGCTTCTCCAGTTCGGATCTTTATTAGGACAATCAAGAGAAATGTGTCCAAAACCTTGACACTTGTAACACTGTGGGACATTGTCATCATCATCCCAAGTTTCCTCTTTTTCTTTAGTTGGAAAGTTTCTCTTACGAGGAGTAGTCCATGAACGTCTGGAAGAATTTCGTCTGTTTTGTCATCAAAGTCGTTTGAATTGTTGTGAGAAGAGTGAAACAAGTTCTTCAATATTAGTTTCGAAATCGTCATTCTTTTCACTTTCTTCAAGAGACTTTTCTGAGCAATTACTTGCTTTGAGACTAAACATAGGTTTTTTATTCTTTTCAGACAAACGTTTGTGGTCAAAAATTAGCAACTTGCAAACTAACGTACTTCGAGTTAAGTGGGAGAGATCACCATTAGCTTCTAGGATGGAAATGACCTGAGTATCTTACACACGATTTCCTTTTATGGAATAGTTTTCTCCAAAGAGAATGAGACGTTAACAATTTCAGATAGTTTAAGGTGGAATTCCTCAAAGGTATCGTCATCACTCATACAAAGATTTCCCAGTCATAAGCAAGAGTCTGTAGTCGGTATTTTTTTCCAGAAGAATTCCCTTCAAAAACAGTTTCCAAAGTATCCCAAGCCTCTTTCGAGGTTTCGCACGTAGACACGTGATGATAGAAATCAGGAGTGACCGCATGAATAATAGCATTCAAACCATCAGAATTTTTCTTTGCTTTTGTCTGTTCATCACCCTCAAAATCAACCATTTCGTTGTATTCAGTAGTAAAAACAATTTTAAAAGGGCGAGTATAGCCTTCGACAACCAAGATCCAGGTTTCAAACTCTCTAGACAAAAGGAAAGACCGCATGGCAGAATTCCACCAGAGATAGTTTGTCCCGTCAAATCTTGGAGGTACGTTAACAGAATTTGAATCATTATTCTTATTCTTGTTCTTCTTATAGGTTGGATCGAGACAAACAAAGATTGCTAGATCTTAAGGTGTTTTCCTGCTCTGATACCAATTGAAATGACGAGGGTACCGAGTACACCACCAATCTTTTATTTTAGTCCACCTATAAGTCACACCTTGAATGGTTCCTGTAATCAAGAACTCAAGAACACGATCTCTTTCGTAACTGATTGATTCACACAAGGGAGTCAATACAAAATTCCAAATTGCTATGTCAACAACCCAGTACGATACTTTAATCATAAATGACAAGTCAAATATAACGCGGAAATAAAGTAAAGTACACACAAGAATTTTATTAACGAGAAAACTACAAACTCGTAAAAAAAACAGGGACCTCGTCCAGTTTAAATACTCCTAAGAATTAAGCCGCCAACACACCTACTCTTAGACTTCGGACTAGCTGGTGCAGACAATATGACCCTAATATGACTATTACTCACAAAGATTTACCCTCAGTATTCCTACGCCTCCAACCACAACAAGGTGGTCACGCACATGCACTCCCTTAAACAAACAAACGTTCTTTAATGTCTTGCCTAAGAGTTTCTCCACATCCCGTCGTGAAGACTATCGCTACCCGACCTCCAATCAGACGACTACAACCTTTACGGACAACAACCAAATAGCGGCAGGTCAAACCACCAAATGATATCCTTGGAAACTTAATAGATATTTCACCGAAAGTCGTTTTACACAAAGAGCAAGGCTATTTAAGTTTACTTGGGAATAAACCCCTGGAGATATCAAACAAGGTTTTGAAACCAAAACTCCCGAAAGAGCAACCTTGTCGTCCCAATTGGAATCAAGCAATAAATGGATACAGTACAATATGTATGACCGTGAAGAACGATGTACCTGCAAAAATAAATCCAATAACAACAATCTTGATTCCACTCAATATCTATAGTTTAGGCACACAAACCGAAAGAGGCTTACTGACAAATTCAGGTTAATAGATACGAGTATGTTCTAATCACAACGATATTGAGTGGCCTTATAACATAAGAGAAGGACCATAGAATAAACAAGATCGCAAGGTGTTGGTAGACGTGATAGAACAAAACACAAGTACAATACAAAGAAGACTGGTAAACATAAACTAGTTTCTCGTAAGAGGTACTTTTGCACTAATCCAGACCGAAAGCAAAAGCTTAAAGGTAACTGAAAGGAAATGTGAAGAAACACAAGTTTACTTTTGCGAAGAATGAAACTTGGTAGAAGGACAAAGATTTATGAGAGAAACCACTCATATTTATATTGACTAAGGCTTAGCTTTAAATGAGGCTAACTTAATTTCGGAAATACAATTTGAAAATACGAGGGTACCGAGTACACCACCAATCTTTTATTTTAGTCCACCTATAAGTCAAACCTTGAACGCTTCCTGTACTCAAGAACTCTAAAACAAGATCTCCTTCAGATCTGATTGATTCACACAAGGGAGTCAATACAAGAATCCGAAAGGCTATGTCAACAACCAAGTACGATGCTTTAATTATAAATGATAAATCAAATATAAGGCGGAAGTAAAGTAAAGTACACATAAGATTTTGTTAACGAGGAAACTACAAACTCGTAAAAAAAACCGGGGACCTAGTCCAGTTTTGAATACTCTTAAGAATTTAGCCGCCAACACACCTACTCTCAGACTTCGGACTAGCTGGTGCAGACAATATGACCCTAATACGACTATTAGTCACAAAGATTTCCCTTCAATATTCATACGCCTCCAACCACATCAAGGTGGTCACGCCCATGTACTCCCTTACGCAAACAGACATCCTTTACTGTCTTACGCAAGAGTTGCCTCACAACCCGTCGCGAGGACTATCGCTACCCGACCTCCAAACGGAGGATTACAACCGTAGTGGACAACAACCAAATAGAGGCAGGTCAAATCGCTAGATGATATCCTTGGTAACTAAAAAATATTTCACCGAAGTTCTTTTACACTAAGAGCGAGGATATTGAGTTTACTTAGGCAATAAACACCTCGAGATATCAATCAAGGTTTCAAAACCTAAACTCCCGAAAGAGCAACCTTGTCGTCCCAGTTCGAATCAAGCAGATAGCTGTAGAAAGTACGCTATGATATGACCTTGAAAAACGGTGTACCTGCAAAGAACAAATCTAATAACAACAATCTTGATTCCACTCAATATCTATAGTTTAGGCACACAAACCGAAAGCGGCTTGCTGACAAATCCAGGTTAATAGATAAAGAGTATGTTCTTATGACAACGATCTTGAGTGGCGTTATATCAGAAGAGAAGGACCATAGAATAAACAAGATCGCAAGGTTTGATAGACGTGATAGAACAGAAAACAAGTACAATACAAAGAAGACTAGTAAACATAAACTAGTTTCCCGTAAGAGGTACTTCTAGGCTTCTCGATCCCTAGAGAAGACTTTCTCGCAATTCTAGACAAAGAGCAAAAGCTCAAAGGTAACTGAAAAGAAAAGCGGCAGACACAAGCTATTGGAGATAAGCTTGGTAGAGGGATTAAGATTTTAGGAGAAAAACCACTCCTATTTATATTGACTAAGGCTTAGCTTTGAAATGAGGCAAACTTAATTTCGGAAATTCCACAAAGCACATTTACATAATAATTCTGAAATTCCTCATTTAGTCTCATAGCATCTAATGAGATTTAATACTCTAGCATTTTACATTTATGAAAAATATAATTCATAAAGAAAATATATTTTCAAAAGATGTTTAGCCAAGAGCAATCAAAGCGAATAATATTCATAAGGTATATTTGGATATTTCTTTAATTCGAAATATAACGCTTACCAAATATGCTCCTGTTGATGGTGGTTTTTGGCGAGGAGGTCGCAAGAGTAATTTTGCATCAATTTCTGGCATCCTGGAATAGCTCGAGACAAGGTATGAATTTATTTTACAATAGGGATAAAATATTTGGTTACCATTAGCCATATTTTGATCTTTCTTGACCATAGCCTAGTAGCTTGGTTAATATCCCTAGCCTACACGTAAAATGCTTATGCATGCATCTGTGCCTGTGCACGCGCCTTAGCCTATGCTCATGCATGTGTCTTGTCTAGCTCGCCATCCCCTTTGTTCCCTAGCCTAGCTCACGCCCATGATGGGTGGCCCACGGCCATCCCATCCATCCTTTCTCACATCCCTTGGTTTCCCCTAAGCTATCTCCCTCCTAGCCTTGGTCTTGCTCACGCCACACCTAGGTAATTCACGGCCAAATTCTTGGAGGCCCAATGGCCGTCCCTGGCTTAGCATTGGGGAGCTCACGCAATTCCCTTTCTTAGCTCTTGGGGGCTCACGCCATTCCCTTGCTTAGCTCTTGGGGGCTCACGCCATTCCCTTGCTTAAATCCTTGGAGGCCCAACGACATTCCCTGGCTTAGCTATTGGGGGCTCACGCCCATCCCTTTGCTTAACCTTTGGGGGCCTCACGGCTATTCCTTGCTTAGTTCTTGGAGGCCTCACGGCCATGCTTAGCTTAATTTATGGGGGCCTTATGGCTGTCCCTAGCTTAGTTTGTGGAGGCCTCGTGGCTATCCCTAGTAGGGCTGTCAATAATAATCCGATATCCGATTGAATTTATCCGAGATCCTATAGGATATTATTCGATATATCGGATATCGGATTATTATTCCTTCTTAACATATCGGTATCGGATTAGGGTCTATCGGATATCGGATATCCGATATCCGTTAGGGAATAGGGATGTATTCGTAATTTTATATGACTGCCTAAATACAAGCCGTTCAGATCTTATCTTTTAGCATCTACACCGTTGAAGTCTAGGTATATATGCCCTCACACGATAGATTTTCTTTCAGATCTTATCTTCTATTTCTATTTTTCTTCTTCTTTCTATCTGCAACCTTCTTCCTCTACGATTACCAGTCTACCACCACCCCCACCAGACAAATCAATGGTTTTAAACTTCTTCAATCAAGTAAATATACATCTAACTCTAAACTCTGAGTTTTCTTTTACAGATTTTCAATTGTTCTAAGTTCTAACTAGTAAACCTAATTTTCTTTCAGATCTTATATAGAAATTGAAATTTGAAACTGACTGAAAGAGAAGGCGACCGATTTCTTTAACTCAAGGTTTGATCCCTTTCTTGTTTGATTGCATGCCCTCGCTTTCTTTGATTCTTTGATTGCATGCCCTCACTTTCTTGTTTCTGTTTGATTTCAGGTTACAATGTCAAAAAGACCAGCCAAGACAGTTAAATCAACTGCTTCAAAGTCAACCCCTTTGCTTCGAACTAAATCAACTGCTACGGATGCCTCAGTCTCACAATCACAAAGTGTTCAAGCTTCAGCAATTGGCACGACACTGGGTACTAGTAAGGTATTAGCAACTGCTAGTGCTAGGCGATTATCAGAACAAGAACCAGTAGAAGATAACCCAACTGATGATCCCATGTCAGACTCTCATACTCATACAGATACAGATGATGATACTGATGATGAAGGTACAGAAGTTAATAACATTGATGAGGATCCGCTAATAACTGCTGTGAAGAAAAAGCTTAGGAAGACAAGGTCTAAGGTGTGGAAGAAGTTTGTTAGGGCTGTTGTACTAATAATTAACAAAAAGCATGAGAAGGAAGCTATTGTGCAGGGTACATGCAAGCATTGTAAAAAGGTAGTTGAAGCAGGAAGCATAAATGGCACAACCAGGTTGAAAAATCACCTAAAGATCTGCCCTAAGAAAGAAGAGAACCAGCCTGGGCAAACGAAAATTTCTACTTCACTCAAAATAGCAGGTAACCAAGCTGTAAAACTAGCTAATTGGAAGTATGATCCTTTAGAAACTAGGTTATGTGCTGTGAAAATGATTGCTAAGCATGATTACCCTCTGAACATGGTTGAACATTTTTACTTTAGAATGTTTTGTAAGTCTTTGAACCCTGCTGCTAAGATGCCATGTAGGAACACAACTAGAAGTGATTTGATGAAGTTTTATGGTGAACAGAAACAAGAATTGCAATTGGTATTGGATAATTTGACCTCTAGATGTAGTCTTACAACTGATATGTGGACTGCTAAGCATACTAAGGATGGGTATTGTTGTGTATCATGTCACTACATAGATGATGAATGGAACTTGAAAAAGAAAACATTAGCATATATTGTAGTGCATCACCACACACAGGAGAAGTTCTCACAGAATGTATCAAAACTTGTACTCTTGAATGGAATATAGATAGGAAATTCTTTGCTGTAACTGCTGATAATGCTGCTGCTAATGGTGTTATGATGAAAAATTTGATTAGTTGGTTAAAGTATAAGGATTGTCTAGTTCTTGATGGGCAATTGTTTCACATGAGGTGTGCTAACCACATTCTGCATTTGGTTGTACTTGATGGGATGAAAATTGCTTCTAAGTTTGTGTTATCAATTAGAGAATGTGTGAAGTATGTTAAGTCTTCACAAGCTAGGAAAGAGAGGTTTGCAATGGCATTGACACAATGTAGGTTGACTGGGAAGGCAGTGAGTCTAGATGTGGACACTAGGTGGAACTCAACTTTTGTTATGCTTAAGAATGCAATTGAATTGAAAAAAGGGTTTGAAAGACTAGCTGAGACTGATTCTGAATTCTGGTGCCTACCATGTGAAGAGGAATGGCAACAAGGGGTAGTTATCTGTGAATGTTTAGAGGTGTTCAATGATGTTTCAACTAAGTTTGCAGGGATTAAGTATCCAACTGCAAATCTCTATTACAATGGGGTGTATGATGTTAACAGGTGCATCAAAAAATGGGAAAACAGTGAGCATGTGTATATCAAAGAGATGGGGATGAAGATGAGAGAAAAGTTTGATGCATATTGGCTTGAAAGTAATTTGGTTATGAGCATTGGAGTTGTGTTAGATCCTAGGTACAAGGCAAGATGGGTTCAATTTCGTTATAAGAAATTGTATGGATTGAGTGGTTATGCAGTTGAGTATAACAAATTCAGAACTCAATTGACAGCTCTTTTTAATGCATACGATTCACACAACTCAAATGCAGCTGAAAACTTCTTTGGCAACCGCAGCTCTGTCTCTAGCTCAAGTGTGATGGATTCAGACAATTTGGATGAGTTTGATCCTGATTATGATGAGTTTATGAATGAAACAGTGAATTTGAGGTGCAAAAGTCTGAGTTGGAGATGTACTTGGAAGAACCAGTGCTTAACAAAGGCTCACTAAAAGATGAATACTTGTTTGATATCTTGAGTTGGTGGAAGCTGAATGCCCCCAAGTACCCAACTCTTGAAAAGATTGCAAGAGATGTGTTGGTTGTTCCAGTCACCAGTGTGGCATCCGAATCAATGTTCAGTGCTAGTGGGAGAGTGCTTACAACACACAGAACTTCATTAGATCCAGAGTGTGTTGAAGCATTGTTGTGCTTGAGTGATTGGTTGCCAGGCTTCTTTTGTGAAGGTAACATTTCTTTTCTTTTGTTTAAAGTTAAAACATAGTTTCATTTGTTCTTATTCTTAGTTCTGTTACTTATCTTATGTGAATGTTGTTGACTTGTTGTTGTAACTTGTAATGCAGATGTGGAAATTGTAGGCGAATGAAGTACTGAGCCAAACACGAGAGCAAGAGAGACTTTGTCTTTGTGTTTCTTACTTTCTGTAGCAATTGTTTTTGTGTTTTTTTCATGTGTGTGTGTCACTGTGTCAGTGTATGAGAGTAAGAGAATGTTTATGTGTTTGAAGACAATATAGATGATATGTATTATGTTAAGAAATTGAACTTAAAATTTCAAGCATGAACTGTTGAACATGTTCACTGAATCACTTTTACAGGTTTTTCTTAAGAAATCGGATAAATATCCGATATCCGATAGCTTAACGCTATCGGTAACGATATCTGATTTTCGATATCCTATAGGATATTATCGGATATCGGATATCCGATAGCACTAACACTATCGGATACGGATTTGTCAATATCCTATAGGATATCAAAGATTGACAGCCCTAATCCCTAGCTCGCGCTCATGGAGGCCCATGGCCATTCTCTCGCTCACGGCTATCCTTGCTTTCCTAGAGCTGAAATATCTCCTTCCCTAGCCTCATCTCTACTTATGGATCCCGCTGATCCAAGTCCTAGAAGATTACGGGCTTTATTGAATCCATGATATTCTAGTTTCCTAATCAAATTCGGAAATCTGGCAGATTACGAATTGCCTCAAAGGACGATTTTTACAGCCCAATCCGTGAATAATTAGGAGAAGTTTCCTTCACGAAATTTTCTCCTCTGTGAATTCCCCATAACATACTAAAATTTCGTTATTTTAGCGAATATAGGTTGGCCTGGGTGATTTTTGGAATTGATGACGTGCAAACTGTCCAGAAATCTGAAAATAACGTAATGTTATGGCCCATCCTCGTACATCCTATATCTAACTTCCTAATAGGATTATTATGATATGTAACATAGATTATTATCATTCATGTGTCCTATCTTTAGGCCTTGGATTGGCAATGCTTATGCATTATTGATTATGGCTACGCTGTGTTAGCATCACTCGTCTGTTTTCCTGATTATAGACTTGCTTCTATAATCAGTGCTATAATTCTTAATCATGGCTCATGGCTATGACTTATATTATTTTGGACATTCAAATGTCTTCATTACTCAGAGAATTGGTGCATTACATGCCACAAGCCAATTTCTCATATTTATGGCAAATTGAAAGTGGTATTTACTTGACTATTGCCACAGAGAGTTGCTGAAATCCTCTCAGTCTAAATGGAGGTTGCATAGCTCAATCCTTAGACTTCTCTCATTGGTTTAAATGGCGATTGCCCGGCTCAATCCTTAGTCCAAAACTTAAAGAGATACACAAGCTTATCGCTTAAATCTCTATTTTTATGCAAAGTCCTGAGTTTACCAGTAATTGGTACGACTTGCACTTAGTCAGCTTTGACTTAACAAATAATTCGATACTTAACAAATCTTACGAGAATCAAGTAAGTTACATGGGGGGATATTCTTTAGGGTTTTGGTTTGGCGGTCTACGGCACGTGTGATTGCAACGGCCAATCACTCAACGGGAAATAAACTAAGTCGTGTGAACGTTGCTGAAAAGAGGGGATGAGAAAGTGGGTTGTTATTCTTCCCTAATATTAGGCGCAAGACTTGCCCCACTTACTCCACACTCCCACTCTTCCACTTCTTCCACTTCTTACGAGATCAGTTGGAATTCTATTGCTATAAATAGGTCACTCGACCAGTTTGGAAGGACAGTTCAACAAGAACAACGAGAACAGACAAGTTCAACAGTTCAATTCAGTGCAAGTATAATCAATCTATCTCATCGATAATTGATTAACTCTTCTCATTCAACATTCAATATCTAGTGAGAACTGAATATCCATTCTTTTAGCAATTTTAATCACAACGTCACAGAAATCATAGCAATTCTATGATCTCATCTTTCTCTGCTTCCCTCCCTAAACCAACCCTATATCCTCTTCTTGTAACTGAAGCAATACTCGAACGACCATTTCTTGGTTTAGGCGAGTCTTGTTCGATCTTGACCTCTCGAATACCATTACAATTTCATATTACATCATCATTACACTTCACACTTTACCCCTCAGATTCTCTTTATTGTTTTACACCTAAAACAACTCCCTGGGAAAGAGCTCATTTCAAAACGTGTCCTCTTGTTTCGAAAGTCTCCTTAGATATTATTACTTCCAAATGTCGTCATGAGCTTTAACAATGTCGAGATTACTTTCTGGGTATTACTGGGCTAATCAGACGAACCTAGGTGGAAGTAAAATCATACGAAGATTTTAATCACGTACAGTATTGATCAGAAATCATGTGTCTACCTATCTGAAGCGACTAACCATATTTCTAATGATGACTCAATCTCACTTTAGTTGTACATTGAAGATGAACGAATTCAAACTTCAAACCGGGAATATCAAACTCATTAATTCGTTGAAGCACAAATAAAAAAGGTAGATTTTGAACTTCGAAGTTACGCATTCTGAGATAACCATATTATGGTTTCGAAACGTACATTCTGTTTTGGCAAAAACCAAATTAAGGTTTCGGAACCTAAAGTTCATTATATGACCAGAACCGTATTAAGGTTCCCAAATCAAGTTTCCATATAGCGAAACCTAAAGCTTAGTTTCGAAATCTAGATTCTGATTAACAAAACCCTGGTTAAGGTTTCGAAACAAGAAACACATATTAAATTCTCCACAAATGTTTGGTGTCGAACTTGAGAGTCCATGTGGTCGAGAACCGTTTCAGCATCACACCTTTTTAGCCTCAACGCACAGGAATATATTTCCCGGTTCACATAAACCTTTAGGAAACCCCATGGTCTTTTCGACCTTTTAGAACTCACATGGTCAAGACACATTGGCCTTGAATCTCAAGTCACTGTTAGCCAGCAAACATAGTTACGAATCTGTGTTATCTCATTGGTCACAATATTTAGTTTCGGACCAATAGATTATGAATACGAAAACCAGATTATGGTTTCGAAATCAATGTTTAGTTTTACCAAAACCTACATTGAGGTTTCGAACATTGAAAATTCATAAGTTGAGATTACACGAATATGGTTTCGGAATCCAGAAGTGAGATATGGCATACGAGATATTCATATACAGAATCAAATGAATGATTCAGAACTTTAGTATTCATAGCCAAACCATGACGTAATATTCGAATCTCAGAAAAGCAGTATTTCGAGTCTGCACAACATAAGTGTGAGTCACGATCTCTCTTACATTAGCGCTCATACAAGTATATGCAATCAATCCGACAGAGCCAGACTAGGTAAGAAGAGACATAATACTGTGATGGATTAAATCTCGTAGTACTACCGAGATAACATCACATTGCTATATCCAACTCGAAAGGTTTTAGGAAAAACCTTTATATTAACTTAGAGACGGAGAAGAAAAGAAAGCTCTAAGCAATATGGAACGTCATAACTTCAATACAAATACCGCAAGCGATAAAGTGGAGTTATCTTAAGACACATTGATCACGAGTGATCAAGTCATAACGTAAAGCTCAAGATGAGAGTTATGTTTATGTCTTTTGTAGCACAAGTGTAAAAGATAAGTCTCGATTCTCAAGATATTGTTAGCCAGCAAACATAGTTTCGAACTCAAGTTTTCTCATTGGTCACAATTTAGATTTAAGTTTCGGACCTAATAGCTTATGGATACAAAAACCATATTAAGGTTTCGAAATCAAAGTTAGTTTTACCAAAACCTACATTGAGGTTTCGAACTCTGAAAGTCCATAAGTTGAGATAAAAAGAATATGGTTTCGAAATCTAAAAGTGTGATATGGCATTCTAGATGTTCATATGTAAAGAATCAAATAAATGACCCAGAACTGCAGTAATCAAAACCAGACCATGATATAGTTTTCGAACTCAGAAAAGCAATATATCGAGTCTACACAAAATAAGTGTGAGTCACGATCTCGATTACATTTAGCACATACAAGTAGGTACCAATCAATTCGACAGAGTCAGACAAGGTAAAACGAGACACAACACTGTGATGGATTAAATCTCGTAATACTATCGAGACAACATCACAACTGTTATTATCCATCTTGCAGGTTTTAGGAAAAACCTTATATTACTTAGAGACGGAGAAGAAAAGAAAGTTTTAAGCAATATGGAACGTCATAACTACAACAACAATACCGCAAGCGATAAAGTAGAGTTATATCTTACGACACACTAATCACAAGTGATCAAGTCATAACGTAAAGCTCAAGCATTAAGTTATGTTTTTGTCTTTTATAGCACAAGTGTAAAAGATAATGGAATCGCGTTATTTATATTCACCAACCTCTTGAATGTGAAGATGGATGTCTTCGTTTGCTCTTCAATCTTCTTCAACTCTTCAAATATTGATCCTAAATCCTACCAAAATCTTCCACAACCTAAAGCTAACTTAATGAAGTCTTTACCTAATGTGTGTTGCAAGCGGTCGAGTTTTGATCACTAAATTTGATAACTAAGCTTGACATACCAACACTTAGTGAGGTTGACCAAGCCATGCTCTAACAGGTTCTCGAGCGGTTACTGAGTAAGCGCTCATATTGCTGGCGCGACTACTGAGTAGCCGCCAATGTCAAACTTTGACCTTGACTTGAGCGGCTACCCGGTAACTGCATAAAGTGATGAAATCAACAGAAACCCTCTCGAGTTTACTCACTTCTTCTCTCCTCCTCCACTCTCTCCAAACATGTGGGTGCCATATTTCATATGTACCCTAAATGCCACAACGACATCGCACACTACAACGTAAGGGCGGAGGATCAGATGTGACCCCGCGCCTAGACCATGTAACAGAGTACGGGCAGAGGGAATAGCCTCCGAACCTCAGAGTGTATTGTAACCGATATCCTCGGACTCTAGTACCCTCCGCGTAGCGGAGGAAGGAATGTAACCGACATAGTCTAAACACGCTGTGCAAACCCCCCAGCGATCTCTATAAATAGAGACCTCTACTCCCAAAGAGGGGATTGTTAGGGCATTGTCTGGTCAAACCCACTAGCGTTGGTATGTCAAGCTAGTTGTCAGTTTTAGGTGTCAAAACACAATCTTGATTTAGCCTACTAGAGTTTAAATTTCGGAATTTGGATATATACAAAGTAGTAGAGACCTTGAAGACGAAGATTGTGAAGACAAAGAAGACATCAATTATTCTTCATCGACAAAAGTTTAGTAGGAGTTATGACTTTTATGGATATTCTTCTATTCTACTTATTCTATCTTCCGAAATAGTCGGCTACTTTAGTAGATATACTAATAGCGATCGAGATCGTATTCTTGTCTACATAACCATGTGTTATGTTGGTATTTGTCCCACGAATACTAAGGTTACAAGATGCGTGAGATAGATTCGATACCATCTTTGCATAGCAATGGTTTGCTTGCAAATCGCTTGTAGGATATGGGTGAATCTAAAGGAGTACTCTTGAGCAAGAGTCCAGTGGATTATAGCTGAGGGCGTATAACACGTCTAAGTACTGGCCCAGCCCAGAACTTCCAGCGGATCCAGTTAAACCCTAATTCTGAACAAAGGCGGTTCACGAACAAGTTCGTGAACAGTGACTACGGATTTCACTCCTGAGTTCCAAAACATCAATTTGTACACGTACATGTACGTGAACTAGAGATTCGATGTATCTGGCCGCAATTCAGAAGGACGGTTCCCGAACCGTCCACGTGGATATTCTTATGGAATTTCACACGGGTTAAACTCTGACTCCTTGATCTCTTAGTTGGACTTGGTTATCACGAAAATATCTTATGTGGTCCATCTAACGATTCTTAATGTGCCAATAAGATAAAGATTATCTCTGGTCAGTTGGATATCAATCTTGAAGTGTTTTTGAGCTAACAAAAGACTTGGCAGATAAATGATAAAGATTTCCAATTGAGATAAATCTAAGTTACTTTGTGTGCAAGTCAAGTAACGGGTTCGTTTTACACGGGCACTTGCTAAACTTGTGGAACAAGTAACTAGTTGTTTTATTCCTAAGCAACATATCTTATTGAGTGTTATAAATAAAGGGTTTCAGGACGAAAAACCACAAGCATCAAGCATACGTGAAGTTTCTCTGTGTAATTGATCGTAAACTCTTTTCACTTAGGTGAAAGCTTGTTGTGGTATAGTCATCCTCTATTAGGTAGCAATTCATTTGTGGGATTTACCTAACGACTATAAAGATTTCTTTTGAGAGTTGGGAAGCACAGGTAGGAGTTTGAGACCTTAGTGGTTGAAATCGGATTAACCTATAACCTTGGTTGCCTGATTACGTTCTTGTCTATTCTACGACCCTTCTTGTTAGGACATTGTCCGGTCAAACCCACTAGCGTTAGTATGTCAAGTTGGTTGTCAGTTTTAGGTGTCAAAACACAATTCTTGATTTAGCCTACTAGAGTTTAGATTTCGGAATTGGGATATAGACTAAGTAGTAGAGACCTTGAAGACAAAGACTGTGAAGACAAAGAAGACATCAATTATTCTTCATCGACAAAAGGTTAGTAGGGGTTATGACTTTTATGGAAATTCTTCTATTCTACTTACTCTATCTTTCGAAATAGTCGGCTACTTTAGTAGAGATACTAATAGCGATTGAGATCGTGTTCTTGTCTACATGACCATTGTTATGTTGCTATTTGTTCCCACGAATACTAAGGTTACAAGAATACATGAGATAGATTCGATACCATTTGTCCATTGCAATGGTTTGCTTGCAAATCACTTGTTGGATATGGGTGAATCTAAAGGAGTACTCTTGAGCAAGAGTCCAGTGGATTATAGCTGAGGGCGTATAACACGTCTAAATACTGGTCCAGCCCAGAACTTCCTGCGGATCCAGTTAAACCCTATTCTGAGTAACGACGGTTCCCGAACCGGTCCGTGAATAGTAACTTGGGATTTTCTTCTGAGTTCCAAAACATCAGTTTGTACACGTACATGTAAGTGAACCCCAGATTCGATGTATTTGGTCGTAATTCAGAAGGACAGTTTGCGAACCGGCTTAGGTGAATATTCTCTGGAATTTTCACACGGGTTAAACTCTGACTCCTTTATCTCTTAGTTGGACTTGGTTATCACGAAATATCTTTTGTGGTCCATCTAACGATTCTCAATGTGTCAATAAGATAAAGATTATCTCTGGTCTGTTGGATATCAATCTTGAAGTGTTTGTGAGCTAACAAAACACTTGGCAGATAAATGATAAAGATTTCCAATTGAGATAAATCTAGGTTTCTTTGTGTGCAAGTTAAGTAACAGGTTCGTTTTACACGGGCACTTGCTAAACTTGTGGAACAAGTAACCAGTTGCTTTATTCCTAAGAAACCTATCTTATTGAGTGCTATAAATAGAGGTTTCTAGAACGAAAACCACAAGCATCAAGCATACGTGAAGTTTCTCTGTGGAATTGATCGTAAACTCTTTTCACTTCGGTGAATGCTTGTTCTGGTATAGTCATCCTCTATTAGGTAACAGTTCCTCTGTGAGACTTACCTAACGACTATAAAGACTTCTCTTGAGAGTTGGGAAACACGGGTAGGAGATTGAGACCGTAGTGGTTGAAATCGGAGTAACCTGTAACCTTGGTAACCGATTAGGTTCTTGTCTATTTTACGGTCCTTCTCTTATGATATAAGGCCGTTCAAGAACTGATACGTTACACACAGGGTTGAAACGAAGCAACGCACGGCTGCACTCGGTGTTGTAAGACCTAGTTAGCTCCAGTTGTATAAGTTTCTTAAGTGATTCTTTTTACAACTGAGGTAGAGACAAGTTGGGCATAGTTTACTCGGTTTACTTGTCAGCCCCAGCTTGTAAGTAGATTTCCGTATGACCTGGAGAAATCCGAAGGAAGTCACTTTGTGTATGTCAAACTGATAGAGGACAATTCAAACGTACAATTGAATTAAGGTTGCAAAGCCGGAATTATTGACACAAGCCTTTAACAGTGGTTAAAGCAATCAAGTGTGTGGCGATCTGTGGGGGATCTAGAGACGTAAGGAGTGCGACAGTAGCCCGTTCTCTTGAAGGGTGGAATTGGTCTCTGCTACATCCTAGACCGAAGTCTTATAGTAGGCTAGTGTTTGTAGACAGTTTGTACTGTGCGGTGTTCAATCTGGACGAGGTCCCGAGGTTTTTCTACAGGTCGTAGTTTCCTCGTTAAAAAAATCTCTGGTGTCTTGTGTGATTTACTTTCCGCTTTATATTCTCTGATTATATAATTAAAGAAAATACAAGAAGTACGTTATTAATAAACCTGATTGTTGTCCTCAATCCATCCACTGGATTTACCAAGACCCTGTCTTGCGTTGGACTGATAACTTGTGATCCAAACTCAGGTTAACAGATCTGGATATTGATTTTCGAGATCGTCCAGATCTGACCATAAGACTCACGAACCCAAACGAAAAATTAGTAGTATTTATGTACCCCTGCTTTTTCAATTGGTATCAGAGCCGGTGAACACATAAAAGACGTAATTTTCTGTGTTTATCAAGGTTCGTGATTATGGATCCTAGCACCAACTCTACACCAGAGGACACCACTCCACACACTCATACACAACTGGTTCAACACCATCTTGTGGAGAACAACCAACTGAGGTTGTCAATTTGAGTAATAATCCTTACTCTTTCATTCTGACAGATGACTCTGATTCAGATCATTAAAGAGATGCAGCTAAGGAAAGTTTTTGACTCATTAAGTTCATGAAATTTCAGGCTTCTGAAATCTCACGACTGAAAGCCAAGGTAAATTCCCTCTTGGATAAAGTCAATGAACAAGAATCTATGGTTATGTCCTAACCACTGAGATCTCACTACTAAAGAGGAAAAGTCATACATCTGACCTCACACTGAAAAGTGATAATCCTCAAAACCCCACTAGTTCAGAGTCTGAAAAGTCTGAACTCATGATTGCTCATGAAAAAATTGAAGAGTTAACGGGAGAAATTGATCGGCTCAAATCAATCTCTGAAAAACCCAAAGAAAATCAGTCAGAAAAGACAAGAACTCGTCGTGGTAAAACTGTTGGAAAGAAGGTGACGTCTTCTCACACCTCTGATAAGGTGACTAATTCCACTCATCACTCTGATGATAACAGTACCCACAAAAGGAGTTTTAATGAAGGTAAACATGAGAAATCATGTAGTTTCTGTAAAAAGAAAAGACACCTTCAGACTGAATGCAATAGCCAAAAGAGGACAAAACGAGTTGCTCAACTCCGGCACACACTGAATTTGGTACTAAAAAATGTGTCTGAACTCTCTAAGTCTTATCCAGGGACAAGGCATAAGAAAAATAAGAGAAGATCCTCACCTATGACCGAAAATCATAGTAGAGTTATTCCATACTCTAGAAGAAAACCTCAGGACATGTGGAACAGGATGCCTGTCTCAACCATGACCGCTAAGAGTTGGATTCCCAAGAGAGAAAACTCTGAGAGCAATCAACCTCGAGTCTCGAATGATATAATAAGCCTGAATAATCTGAATAAGATGTTATCAGGTTCATGGAGCTAGGAAATCATCTGGAAGTTCATCAGATTTAGAGCCATATCTGAATGACAATAACTTCTATGATAACTTTGGAGGAAGAAAATCGAGGAGGTCTAAACGGAGGTTTAGATCAGGTGAGTATTCCAATACTCACCCCAACACTCAAGCTTGAGTGTTGAAAACAATTTCCTTGCCTTAGTGCTGAAAGGTGAGGAAATATAAAATCAGGGATAGAAACCCTGATGATGGTCAGCACCACTCAGAATAGGCACCTGAGTGATAAAAAATGGTTAAGTCAAGAAACCATGTTGAGGAACGTATAAAAACACTAAACTGGGCTGACGGGTTCAAAAACCTTATCCATACGGTTCACGAACCATCAGAAGTGTTTTTCTGTACAAAAACTCAAATACGCGGAAAACAGTGTTTATCTGCGGAAAATAGTCACTCAAATCTCAAAATAGATCACGTTATTGTCTTCTAAAACACAAACACAAACCCTAAGGGACTCTGGGTGTGCAAAATTGTGTGAGATATTTGAGTCAATCCCTTCTTGGTATTCTTATATAAATACCACAATACTTGAGGAATAATTATTCAAGTATTTTCTCTGCTATTCTACCTCAATAATGAAGAAGTATAGCTGTGCCAAAGGCTCTAAAGAGATAGAAAGGGAAGAAGAGACTCTGAAGAAAGAGAAAGAATGTCTTGATTTTCATGATTATCAGCCTGGGATTTATTCCTTTGATGCTTATGAATATGAAAATCTGGATCAAGATGTACAAATATCATCTGACATTGTCTTTCGATTCTTCATAGATTATGAAGCCATGAAATCCAAAACAATGGCTACTACAAGAAAAAATGTTTTGCTCATGTCCCAGTTGGAAGCAGTACATAATGAGCTTGCTCTCATGAAAAGACAGATCAATAAACTTGCTGACAACAAGTTTTGTGAAGTCTGTAATGCCAAGAATGATGGCCAGCCTTCCAGTAGCAATTCTGAATAAAGTTGCAACACTACAACTTTTTGTTTAGATTTCTCTTTCTTAGTAGATTAGAATAGTTGGTTCCTTGTGAGAACTTGTTCTTACTTTTGCCTAAGGAATATAACTATATCTAAAAGTAGTTTGCCTTTTCATGCTTATTAGAGTTTTTCAGCATGTACTACTTTATTTCATTAATAAAAGATCTTTTTAGATGATTATTAATGATGTTTGCAATACTTGATTTGTCTACCTCAATCTTATTGCAACACATAGATTTTTCCATTACCTCGGTAGTGATGCAAAGTTATGTCTATTACAAAAGTTATGATTGACGATCTGTGGGGGATATAGAGACGTAAAGAGTGTGACAGTAGCCAGTTCGCTTGGAGGGTGTAATTGGTCTCTACTACATCCCAGACCGAAGTCTTATAGTAGGCTAGTGTTTGTAGACAGTTTGTACTGTGCGGTGTTCAATCTGGACGAGGTCCCGAGGTTTTTCTACAGGTCGTAGTTTCCTCGTTAAAAAAATCTCTGGTGTCTTGTGTGCTTTACTTTCCGTATTATATTCTCTGATTATATAATTAAAGCAAACACAAGAAGTACATTATTAATAAACCTGATTGTTGTCCTCAATCTATCCATTGGATTTATCAAGACCCTGTCTTGCGTTGGACTGATCACTTGTGATCCAAACTCAGGTTAACAGATCTGGATATTGATTTTTGAGATCGTCCAGATCTGACCATAAGACTCACGAGCCCAAACGAAAAGTTGGTAGTATTTCGGTACCCCTGATTTTTCACTTCTCTTCTGCTATAAGGCCATTCAAGAAGGAAGCAACGCACGACTGCACTCGGTGTTGTAAGACCTAGTTATCTCCAGTTGTATAAGTTTCTTAAGTAATTCTTTTTACAACTAGGCCCTTAGCCCATTGGTAGTGGGACCAATCAAATAAAAGACCACCGGGAGAGGAACTGGAAGTGCGAGACCAGCAAGAAGACAGATACATCCCTCTACTTGACAAGGACAATTGAATTCCTTCTCTCAATCGTTGAGAGTCTTCCCATGTCTTGCTTTCATCTGGAGCTGCCGTAACTTGGGCTCATCATGTTATACTCGCGGGGAAGGAAAGGTAGAGACAAGTTGGGCATAGTTTACACGGTTTACTTATCATCCCCCTCTTGTAAGTAGATTTACGTATGACCTGGAGCAATCCGAAGGAAGTCACATTGTGTATGTTAAACTGATAGAGGACAGTTCAAACATACAGTTGATAATTGAGGTTGCAAAGCCGGAATTATTGACACAAGCCTTTAACAGCGGTTAAAGCAATCAAATATGTGACGATCTGTGGGGGGATCTAGAGAAGTAAGGAGTGCGACAGTAGCCAATTCGCTTGGAGGGCTAGAGTTGGTCTCTGTTACATCCTAGACCGAAGTCAGATAGTAGGCTAGTGTTTGTAGACAGTTTGTACTGTGCGGTGGTCAATCTGGACGAGGTCCTAAGGTTTTTCTACAGGTCGTAGTTTCCTCGTTAAAAATATCTCTGGTGTCTTGTGTGCTTTACTTTTCGCATTATATTCTCTGATTATATAATTAAAGCAAACACAAGAAGTACGTTATTGTTAACCTGATTGTTGTCCCCAATCCATCCAAAGGATTTACCAAGAATCTGTTATACAGATTTGGATATTGATTTTTGAGATCGTCCAGATCTGACAATAAGACTCACGAGCCCAAACGAAAAGTTGGTAGTATTTCGGTACCCCTGCTTTTTCAATTGGTATCAGAGCAGGTGAACACATAAAAACGTAACTGTCTGTGTTTATCGTGGCTTGTGAGTTATGAACAAAGCTCAAACGCTTGTAACGTATTAACAAAAGTTGAAGATAATGATGCAGAAGACACTCTGCCAGGTCTCATCATTTCAGCAAAAGAACTCCTTTGTGTTCCTCTGAGAGGTATTAAGTCTATTCAAGGCTTCATCGATCTTGAAAAACATATTGACAATATCTCTCATGACCTAGAGACATATCTTAGGAAAGAAGAAGAGTCTCTGAATCGTCTAAACAAGGTCATGGAGGAAAATACATGTGTTGAAATAGACATTGATCGACTTATTAGAGAGACTGAAGCGTTCTTTTATGAAAAACGTCAAGATCAAGTTACTATCAACACTCTTCTTGTTGAGAAACCCATGAATGTAATGATTCATGATCAACTGTGTGTTCTACACATTGATGAAACTCACAAGAAGGAATTATCTGTAAAATCTTGTCCCCACAGACAAGATGTATCTCATTTTGTTAAACAGGAAAACAGATCTAAAAGCTTTGCAAAAAAACCGTCCTGTTGTAAAGAACTGTTCACAGTTCACAAGGGCAAAGCATACGGGTTACAAATTCTTTCATAAACCCTTCTGAATAAAAAGGTATTATTTATCTGAAGTCTGAGAAAAATACTTTCAATTTTGGAATAGAAAGAATCAAAGTTAAGAAATTCCAAAATCCCCCAGTTTCGATTAAAAACTGGAAAGAGATTCTCTCTTGGGGACGTGAAAGTATTTTATGTCTTAATATTAAGCATAGTCTTTTCTAAGCTTGATAATAAAGGCATCATTTGAATAATTTCTCACATACTATTTCTAGGTGTAGAGCCTTGCTCCATTAGATCTCAGTCAATAAAGTCAAAATACAAGAGAAAAATGTCCTAAAAAATTAACCTATGGACTTGTCAAATACCTTATTTGACTATTACACATGTGTATCACACATGGAGCCTAGGAACCCTAAGAACAGGTTCTAAAAATAGTCTACAAGACTAGTCCGCGTCAACTGGGTTGTCCAGAACCCATGACCCGGTTCACGAACCGGCCCGACCCGAATCTTGTAGATAAGATCTGTCGAGTATTCTTCTTCACCTCATTTTCTTCGTGAGGTTTTTAGAGAAACTCTAGTGGCGGCCTACTGCAGCTGTTGAGATCATCAAGGTTCGTGAACTGTTTTGCTCCATCTTGGTATCAAAACAAGCGGGTTGGAAAATCATTGAAGGGGTTACAAATCATTCTTGCTATCTCCTTGTATTTGGGAGAAATCATCAAATAAGTTCTTAGCTACCTTTTTCTTTGAAATCATGTCTAGAAGAAGTGCTATA
Source organism: Papaver nudicaule (assembly GCA_023529015.1). Classification (NCBI taxonomy): domain Eukaryota; kingdom Viridiplantae; phylum Streptophyta; class Magnoliopsida; order Ranunculales; family Papaveraceae; genus Papaver; species Papaver nudicaule. Next base: position 8,991 of record JAJJMA010020774.1, on the reverse strand, counting down.
AACCAAGCCTCAACCAGTAGCGCTCTTGATGTGAATGATAGTGATGATGAGCAAGCTGGTTGGTCATCTGATGAAAAAACTATGACAGAGACGGTTCACGAACCGTCCCATGATCCAGGCCTGAGTATGCCTTTTATCAGCGATGATGCCAGAGATGAATATGTGAAGAGACGGAACTTCACTATTGAAAGGAATCTAGACCGAAGAACTCTTGCATCGTATCCACCATTTATGGATCATCTTGCTTGGGGTCTCATTCATGAAGGCATCTATGTCTACACTTTTCCCTTTGTTGTTCGAATGTTTTACGGCAACATGCATGAATGCAAAATGGATCAGTGTAGTTTCAAGACTTGTATTGGCAAACGAGTTTTTGAAGTTAACAGGAGTGTAATTATTGAAATTCCTTAGAATCTTGTTTTTAGCTTCACACTTCCTCAGATAGAAGGGAGACGTCCATCTGATCACAGGCTTGTTAAAGGGGTACTTGAGTTCAGTCCTCAGTGGAAAGATGACAAGGCTCCTATCAATGAAATTAAGCATGAGCTGAAGGTTCTTGGTATTTTGGCTGCACATAATCTTATTCCTGTCACCTTGAGCAAGGACAAGTGGAACAGAGACATGTATGAGCTGATTTATCATCTTCACAAAGGGAATGGTCCAATCGATTTTTGTGGTACTATTATCAGGCAGATAATCAAGATCTCCGAGAACAAACAAAGGAATCTTGGATTGTCCTGCTAATTGGTTACAGGAATCTGCAAAAGGTTCAAGGTCAGCATGTTCGGACCAAAGCGAGATGGCCCGATGTTCTTTGCTCAGAAGAGTATTGACAAGATCAAAAAATCGGGTCAGATGGTTGAACAGGATCCTCGCATAGCACAACTTGAGGCTCGAGTCCAAAGACTCCAAACCAAGTGCGATGGATATGCCCTAGCAGTTGAACTTGCAGCTACCTTTCTTGATCCAGGCACTGTCTTAACTATGTTTCAGATCATTAACGAGCATACCATTCCAACAGACGACGAGGATATGTAGTGATTTATTTCATTTCTTTTTACTTTTGTTTAAACTTTGCTTTGTGTTATGTGAATTATTTCCATTTGAACATCGTTTTTATTATCTTTAATATTCTTTGATGTTTTGTTGCTTGAACTTTAAATTTAGCATTTCTGCTTATGCTTTATTTATCCAACGTTCAAGTATACAAGAAAATTCCACTAGTAGAATCTGGATCTTTTGCAACGCGACATATCTTGCAAAACGTCACGCTAGCTATTGTTGATGGTGGTTTTGGGCGAGGAGGTCGCAGAAGTAATTTCACATCAATTTCTGGCATCCTGGAATAGCTCGAGATAAGGTATGAATTTATTTTATAGTAGGGATAAGATATTTAATTACCGTTAGCTGTATTTTGATGTCTCGCGACCCTAGCCTAGTAGCATGGTCCATATCCCTAGCCTATACGATAAAATACCTACGCATGCGCATTAGCTTAGCTCGTGCTTGAGCCAAAACCCTAGGCCATTCACGCCTTAGGCATATTGGGTGTACACGGCCAACCTTGGCCTGATTAGGGTATACACGGCCATCTACTTGGCCAAGATGCCCACGCCACTCCTTTGGCCAAACTTTGGGCATCCACGGTCATGCCTTGGCCTAGTTTTGGATGCCCACGCCTTTGGCTTGGCCTAACTTTGGATGCCCATGCTACTTGCTTGGCCTAAACTTGGGTATCCACATCTTTTGCCTCGCCTAACCCTTGGAGGCCCATGGCCACTCCTTCCCCTTAGCTTTGGACGTCCATGGCCATGCCTTGGCCTGATTTTTGGGCGTCCACGCCACCTTTGCCTTATCCCCACCTCACGGCCATCTTTGGCCTAATCCCTATCTTACCTCACGGCCGCTCTTGGCGTAAACCCTATCCCGTCCTCATGGCCACGCCTAAACTTTGGTCATGCTTGAACTTTGGATAGGCACGACATTGGCCATGCCCAAACATTGGCCACGCCTAAGCTTTGGCCATGCCCAATCTTTGGATGCCCATGGCATTCCCCTTGCCTCTTCTTTGGGTGCCCACACATCCTCCCTTGGCCTGATTTTGGACGCCCATGGCTGTCCCCTTCTTTAGTTTTCGGGTGTCCATACTTATGGCTCGCCTTAATCTTTGGATGCCCATGGCATCACCCTTGCTCAACTACTTGGGGGCCCTTGCGCCACCCCTCGCCTTAGTTTTGGATGCCCATGCATCCACTCCTTGCTTTAATATTGGATGCCCACGCATCCTTCCGTCTACTTAATATTGGGTGTCCACGGCCATGCCCTAGGTCATTCCTTGGAGCCCCAAGATTATGCCTTGGCCAAATACTGGAGGCCTCATAATCATGCTTAGCCTAATTTATGGGGGCCTTATAGTTGGCTCTCGCCTAATTCGTGGGGGTCTTATTGTTTTCCCTCACTTGTACTTATGGAGGTCCATGATCATCATCTTTCCCTCACGGCTATCCTTGCCTCCTTTGAGCTAGAGTTCATCTTTTCCTAGCCTCCCCCTATTTATGGGTCCCACTGATCCAAATCCTAGAGGATTATGGATTTTATTAAGTCCATAATACTCTAGTTTCCTAATCAAGTTCGGAAATCTGGCAGTTCAGCTCACGTATTTCCTCATGGCGTGATTCCTTAGTGAATTTCCTATAACATACTAAAAATTCAGATTTTTATCTAATATAGGCTGGCCTGGGCGATTTTACCAATGGACAACATGCAAACTGTTCAGAAATCTGAAAATAACATAAATGTTGTGGCTTATCCTTTGCGCCTTATACCTAATTTCTTAATAAGATGATTATACCATGCAACATGGCTTATTATAATTATTATGGCCTATCTTTAGGTCTTATATTGGCAATGCTTATGCATTCTTGATGATGGCTACGCCGTGATAGCATCATTCGTCTGTTTTTCCTGATTATAGACTTGCTTCTATAAATCAGTGCTATAATTCTTAATCATGGCTCATGGCTATGACCTATATTATTTTAGACATTCATATGTCTTCATCACTCAGAGAATTGGTGCATTACATGCCACAAGCCAATTTCTCATATTTATGGCAAACTGAAAGTCGTACTTATTTGACTGTTGCCACAGAGAGTTGCTGAAATCCTCTCGGTCTAATTGGCGATTGCATAGCTCAATCCTTAGACTTATCTTATCTTATCTTATCTAATGGCGGTTGCTAGCTCAACCCTTAGATTTATCTCATTGGTTTAAATGGCGATTGCCCGGCTCAATCCTTAAACCAAAACCTAAAAGAGATACACAAGCTTATCGCTTAATCTCTATCTTTACGCAAAAGTCCTGAGTTTACCAGTAATTGGTACGACTTTGCACTTAGTCAGCTTTGACTTAACAAATATTCAATCTTTTACAAATCTTACGAGAATCAAGTAAGTTACTTGGGGGGATATTCTTTAGGGTTTTGGTTTGGCGGTCTACGGCACGTGTGATTGCACCGGCTCAATCACTTAACGGGAAAGATACCAAGTCGTGTGAACGTTGCTGAGAAGATGGGATAAGGTAGTGGGTTGTTAGTCTTCCCTATTATTAGGCACAAGACTCTTAACAACTGACCCCACTCTTTCCTCACTCCCACTCTTCCACTTCTTCCACTTCTTACGAGATCATTTGAGAATATATTGCTATAAATAGGTCACTCGACCAGTTTGGGAAATCATCTCAATCTCATCCAAAAAGATAAGTTCAACAAGTTCAGTGCAAGTATAATCAAGTCTATCTTATCGATAATTGATTAACTCTTCTCACTCAGCATTTATTATCTAGTGAGAACTGAATATTCATCCTTATCTAGCAATATCTATCTCAATATCACAGAAAATCATAGCAATTCTCTGATCTCGTCTTTCTCTGCTTCCCTCCCTAAACCAACCCTAAAATCCTCTTCTTGTAACTGAAGCAATACTCGAACGACCATTTCTTGGTTTAGGCGAATCTTGTTTGATCTTGACCTCTCGAATTCATCACAATCTTTTATCACATCATCACGCTTCATACTTTACCCCTCAGATTCTCTTATTTGTTTTATACCTAAAACATTTTGGCGACCACAGTGGGAGGTCATTATCTCGGTTGTAAGAAAATATGGTTGAAACTAGGAGGCAGAGTTCAGAGAATACAAGTTCTAGTATCACCAGTGGTCCCACAACCTCATCTGTTATGAGTGGGGCTACAAATCCTAGGGTTAGTGGCGCCATCACCTCTGCTGGTCCCACCTGCCAAAACGTGAACCCTATCACGTCTCAAAACCCTAATTTCATGGTTCCCTCAACTCAAGTGGGGCCAACCTCATCTCCCTCCTTCATGGACGTCCATCCTGGGTCCACGTCCCCCCTATCCTTTGGTATGGGGACCACCACTCTCCAAGATAGGGACGCCACCAGCTCATCTGCTGGTCCCACCACCCAAACCATGAGCTCTATCCCAAAACCGAAACCCTAATTTGGTGTCTGCCTCAAACTAAATAGGATCAACCTTATCCAACTCCTCCCTGGGCGTGTCATCTCCTCTGGTGGGATCCACCACGCCTATCATATCCCAAATCACGTCCCCCCTATCCCATATGGTGGGGACTACCAATACTACTATCTCTCATACTCCTTACATTCCTATCTCAAGCCGCACATAAGTTTTTCTCTTCGGGCCCCGCACAGGAGAAACAAGGAGTGCTGAAGACTCACCTAGCATTGTGGATCTAGTGAAGACCCAACAAGATCAAGCCTTGAGTCAAAACAATATGGTGAAAACCCAGATGGAGTTGCTGACTTACTTGAGGACTCTTTCAGAGAAGCTGACGCCTCCAACAAACCCAGAGTTTACACGTACGGATTCCCCAGCTCATTCTAACAGGGCGGGTCCTTCTCAGATTCATGTTATTCCTGATGATCAAGACACTCGTGCCCACACCACACGTGGACCAAACACAGGTCTGCAACATAACTTTGTCACTCGTAAAGATTTGCAAAATCTTTTGCAGGCTCGGAGCATGGAGAATTCAGATTTGTTTCATCGTCATCAACCTCCATATCCAATCGAAGTCCAACGTGAATCTCTTCCTGAAGGGTATGTCACACCTTCATTCTCAATGTATAATGGTATTGGGAATGCCCGAGAACATATCTCTCGCTTCCTGGAATCATTGGGGATACATGAAAGAAATCAAGTTGTGTGTCTCAAGGAACTCTCGAAATCTCTAACGGGAAAAGCATATACTTGGTATAATAATCTAGCTCCTAATAGCATTCTCAGCTGGAGCCAGATGGTTAATGCTTTCCTTAAGAAATACTTCTTCGTGTCTGAGCAACTCACTCTTTCCGATTTGGGGAGACTCTATCAGCGAAACAATAAACATCCAGATGATTACGTAACGAGATTCAGAACTCGTTCAGTGGATTGCAATGATCCAAATGTGACAGAGGTACAGTTGGTGGAGCTTTGCATCAATGGAATGATACCAGTATATCGCGCCTTGTTGGAGAATTTGGATATCGACAATTTCACCAAGCTCCATAAGTCCGCCAAACGATCCGCCACTACTGCACCTGCACTACTAGAAAGGCCCAGACCTTTAAAAAGCCGAAGGAGGTCGTGGTGAAACGCGTGCCAGCAAACGACTTGCCAACAAGCAATACATCTCTCTTCACTCAGTTCATGCTGTTACTGAAGGTGTTAAGAGGAAGGCGCCTACTCCTGAGGCCCCACAACTGAAACGTGTAGCTCCAGTCCAACCTCAAGCTCCGGCACGGGTCCCAGCTAATGCTCCTGCACCAAAGACACCACGACAACAGAGGGAATTCCCTAAGATCCCTGATTTCCCATGTACTATGGATGAAGTGATAGAGCTCCTGGAAGCATGGATTCAAGATGGTGCTGTCAAATTACCTCCTGTACGGAGAGAGCCTACAGCACAAGAAATGACTGATCCCAAGTATTGTCATTTTCATCGATTCGTCAATCATCCCACCAGCGAGTGTCATCGACTCAAGCAAATCTTCAACGAAAAGATCGAGTCAGGAGAGTTGAACTTGGGGACTGAGGGTGTGCATAAGAATCCACTCCCTCAGCACCAACCTCAACGTCAACACCAACGTCAGCATCAACCCAACATTCGAAACTTCACCATCTCCGGAGAATCTGTCAAGCAAACTGCTAATTATTTAATGGAGAATTTATGCGAGCTCTTGCATTTTTCTAGAAGTCAGCGAAGAAACATTTTCGCCGCCCTCAGCTGGATTGCTAGCGGCAAAGAACTACCTATACCTGAAAAGGTTCAGCCAAAGCCTGGCGAAATTACACCAGAGATGATGGCAATAGGGGAACGTGTTCCAATACCGATTATCTCCGCTCGTCTCAAAGGTACGAATTTTAAGAAAGTTCAAATTGATGCTGGTGTTATGGTTAATTTAATTCCAATCAAAACACTCCAAGCAATTGGGATTTCTCGACGGGATGTCATCTATTATCCCACAGTGACGAAAGATTCAAAAGGAAATCTTCAAGATATATACGGTCATGTTACTTTGGATCTGAAGGTGGACACTGCTCGCACCAAAACCAAGTTTCATGTGATCAAAGAGGATGAGGAGCACGACGTGATCTTAGGACGTCCCTGGCTCCATGGGAAGAGATTTGCGCCTACAATCTCACCTGTAATCATCAAAGGCCAAGAGTTCATGTTTGACCAAGAAAGCTGCAGCGTGGGAAAGCTGGAGTACCGCGTAGGGTCCGAAACTCTGGTGATATTCAAAGAGGTATGTGAAAGTGATTTGAAATACTTTATTCAGAATTATTTAGTTCATGGAAATCCTATCCAACGTGTCCCTACACAAGGATTGGATAATTCTTTGACTTGGGGACTTGATTGCATCAAGTCTATCAAATCCTCTGAGGCACCTCATGAGGAAATCAAGGCCACTACAAATAAGTGGGTTCGGGCAAAGCAACGGTCTTATAGGCGAAAGACACCTGAGATGTCATGGGTTCCTAAGGCTGCTTTTCAAGAAGGAGATAAGGTTATGCGACGCACTAACCGAAAAGTAACTTCTATTTCGGGGTCCACACCAAACTGGGAGGGACCTTATGTTATATCTCGAGTCATGCCTGATGCGCGATACATGATAAGCGCAATATATGAGCGGCCTTCAAACATGGTGATCAATGGCAAGTGGCTCAAGAAGATATGAAGATTCACTTTCCAATTCCTCCAAAATAAAAGTGCAAGCCATCTCTTAACCTTTAGCAATTCAATTCAAAAATTCAAATTCAAAACCTATGAGTTCAAAACCATCAATTCCTACAAACCCTTTATTCATAAAGCCAAATAAAAGCAAAATAAAATTCTACTGAGAAAATGTTTTGCTCCTGAAGCTCTTCAGAAACAACCATCTAATGAAGATCTCGCTCCTTCATCAACTGCCTTCTTTATTAGAGCAATATGAGCAGTCTTCTTCTTCACCTCTTCAGTTAACTTACGGAGTTCCTCAGTCATGGCAGCATGATTCCTCTCTTCCTGCTTCACCAAATCATGGGTGAATTTGCCAACAGCAGCACGCCTTGTTCGAACGTATTGGATTCTCGCCTGAAGCCAAAGCAAATTGAGTTCGAATGCCTTTAGGGTATCAATCAACTCTTCTACCTCATTCCTCGTCAGTCATATCTCTCAGCGGGGTAGCCTTCATCTTTGAAATCACACTTATAAGGTCGGTTACAATGCCGATAAGTGTATGAAAGCAGACACTTCTTCCAGCAATGACGAAGTGACCATAACGATTCCATATCTTTTCATACAGTGGGACGTGTCTCTCTGGGACATTAAATCCTTCCACTAGTTTATGACCAGGGAGAGTCATGTCATGGGGAGGATTATACATCACACCAGCATGAGGAAACTCCCGAAGCATCCACCTAATTGGAGCATTTACGACAGCAACATTGATATTCTCGTGGGCTTGTGTTTCTTTATTGACGAGCTGACAGAAGATTCAAAGCAAGCAGAAGTTTAATAATATGTTTCAAGCTATATGATGAAAGCTTAACATAAGAAGATGATCGAATCTACCTCAGCAATAGGAGGATTCTCATCAGCAACATCGTCAAAATCCTTACTGAAGTTTTGACCATCACTGATCTTTTACCGACGAAGTAACTATCTTCAATCTCTTCGTTACCACCAGAAGGCTGCAAGAGCAAACAAGGTGAGAATAAAATACTGGAATATTTTACTTCAAACTAAAAGAGTTGTCAAAAGTAACATGTGTAGCATCAAGTGTTACGAAGGATTTGGGTCCTGTTGTTTCTCCACTTTTATTTTGCTCCGTAGTCGTGCCATTCGGAGTTGCTCCACCAAAGAGTGAGCTTTGGCCAAAGGGAGTGAATGAAGCATTCTCAAATTCTGGAGCAGGTCCATCCTACATCAAATAAAGAATAAATGTCGTTGAAAGAAGATATACCAAAGGATTCACGACGTTATTTGGAGAAGCAATTTCCTGACATCTGAATTCTTACGAAGTACAGCGAAGGACTCAAAAACTGTACAAATCCGTAAGAGAGATGAAGCAACTTCCTTCACGAAAGTTGTTCGTATGGATGTTTCCTATCACGTGCTAAAAGGGCTTAATTTTTGGAGCAATCTACTGGCCGGAATGATTTTTCTACTAAACAGCGTACAGACTGCAGCATTCCTGGACGTGGCGTTACTTTGTGGCGCATGAAATAACAAGCAAAACAGCATGGAATTCAGATTTTCTTCTTTGAGGTGAAAGCTACTGAAGTCCTTTTTCTAAATTGGGGTCAATCATCGAAATCCGCCATCGGATGAAGATTTTATGGCCATTCTCGTGACGCGACTCGAAACAGGAAAATCTGACGGGATTTTTACTTTTCTACTAAAAGTGAAAATGTAGCAAAGAGAATGAA
>JAJJMA010020738.1:0-17276 GCA_023529015.1 Papaver nudicaule | reverse complement strand
CCTTCCAGGATGCTACACTTCTGAAGCTTCGCATATCCTATACTGATGCTTGGGGTCAGATCGAAAATTCAAACTGTAGAGGCGACATTCGTTATCCTTACAACAGAGGAAATCCCAGGGTCCCACCCTCTAACACTAATTCCTTTTGCCAGTTCCATTTATTCCATGGGCACTCAACAGAAAACTGTACTGGTGTCTAGCAGGAGGTACACAGATTTATTCATTTGGGGAAATTCCAAGAGTTTCTTGAATTGCCACCACCACCTCCGATCATGGTTTAACCAATTCAGGCTATTCAAGCTCCAAACGTGTATGAGGTGAAGGTGGAACGCGACTTATTGGAGCTTGATTGCTTCTCCATTGTACATTCAAAGATCACTAGAGACGAGTTCCACAACAATGTCTTGTCTAGGGTACATAAGCGAGATATGCTGGGTAATGAAATTTGTAGTGTCGCCGCTAAGCAAGAGCCACTATTGGATTGGATGAAAGCATGCGTGGGTTTCTCCGCCGATGAGATACCACCTGAAGGAACAAACCATAATAATCCGTTAGTCCTCACTATTCATATGGGAAGATTCAAACTATCCAAAGTCCTTATTGACCCAGGCAGTTAGGTGGATATCCTTTTTAACTCTGCATATGAAGCAATGAAAGCGAAAGACACAACAATTCCTTCGCCGACAGTTTCATCTTACAACATTTATGGATATAATGGGATTGCTTCTAAACCAAAGGGAGAAATCGAGTTCAAGATTGTCATCTGTGATGATTGTGCTTTGGATACTACCCTATGTATCGTGGACGTAGATTCGCCGTATGCTGCAAACCTGGGGAGACCATGGTTACATAGTTTGAAGGGGGTGCCATCCACTTATCATCAACGCTTAAGGTTTCCAAAACCTAAAGGAGTCGCCGAGTATGTAGGAGATTTGGCAGTGGCGAAAGCTTGTAATGCGGCGGACATCCAAATGCGCGAAAATAGGAAAGCAAAAATTATTGAGAAGAAAAAACAAGGAAAAGAAGCTTTAAAGGAGCAGGAGATCCTAGACTTTATCTCCGACCCATCAAAATACATACATTCGGTGAATTCAGCAGAAGATTCGGCGAAACCTGACAAGAAGGCATTATAACAATTAAAGGAACCATCACCGATGGGAGAACCTGAATTACATTTTACGGCGGTGGAACCTACTAGAGATATAAACATCGATGAAGAGAATGATCCAAAAATAGTGAAGATTGGCACTATGTTGAATGATGAAGAATCGGCGAAACTACAGGCATTACTTAAAGAGTATGTGGATGTCTTTGCTTGGGGAATGAACGAAATGCCAGGCATAGACCCAGCTAGCATGTCATAAATTAGACATCGACCCGAAATATAGGCCTTTCAAGCAAAGGATAAGGAAACTGGCTCCAGCCTACAAAGAGGCAGTAGAGGCAGAGATTGACAAGATGAGGGCGTCCGACATCATAAGGCCAGTACAATATCCTCAGTGGATAGCTAATATGGTGGTGGTACCAAATAAGAACAAGGGAGTTCGAATATGCATTGACTTCATCGACCTCAACAGGGTGTGCCCAAAGAATAGCTTCCCGTTGCCAAGCATTGATCAAACAGTAGATGCCACGTCAGGGCATGAGTTACTATTATTTATGGATGGTTACTCAGGGTATAACCAAATACCTTTGGCGGAAACATACAGCCTTCTTCTCTACCAAAGGGTTGTTCTGTTATACAAGGATGCCATTTGGATTGAAGAACGCCGGTGCTACCTATCAAGAGATGGCACAGAAAATGTTTGAGAAATAGATAGGAAAGACAATGGAGGTGTATGTTGACGACATGTTGGTAAAAAGCAATATCAAGCAAACTCATGTCCAAGACTTAAAGGAAATATTTGATCACATGCGTATTACAAAATTAAAAATAAACCCGGCGAAGTGTGTTTTTGGTGTAACCTCGGGGAAATTCTTGGGGTATGTCGTCACAAAGAAGGGAGTAGAAGTTGACCAAGCAACGGTTAAAGAAATCATCGATATGCCTTTGCCGGTGACAGTAAAAGACGTTATGCGATTTAATGGAACGCTGGCTTCGCTGAATAGGTTCATCTCAAGGTTCTCCGACAAATGCAAGTTATTTTTCCAAACGTTAAAGAAAGATGAAAAATTTAATTGGACCGAGGCACACGAAGCTGCATTTCAAGGCATCAAAAAATACCTCGCTACTCTCCCAGCAATTCAACCGCCTGAGCATGACGAGGAATTGCGACGGCAGTAGCAATCAGCGCCGTCCTTGTAAGAACCAAAGGAGGGGAGAAGCCTATCTATTATATTAGCAGAACATTGCAAGGAGCAGAAAAGAATTATACTAAAATTGAACAACTAATCTTGGCGTTAGTTTTTGCGTCTCAGCGACTGCGTCCATACTTTCATGCTCATCCTATTGTTGTTCTAACCAAGACTCCTATAGAATCAATCCTACACAGTTCTCAAAGAGTAGGACGGATTGCTAAATGAAATACACAAAGTGAACAGTTCGGCGTGCAATATGAAATACGTACATCACAGCGATCTCAAGTCATTGCAGACTTTCTCGCCGACTTTCCAATTGAAGAAGAAGAAGGAGAAGACATCCCCTTTTCGCTAGATGAGCACGTAAATGAGATGCCAGAGCTGTTGAAATGCAGTCCTACGGGATGGGAAGTATATGTTGATGGTTCATCAAATAAGGAAGGAAAGGGAATAGGAATTGTCCTCACTTCACCGAAAGGAGCAAGAATAGTACACTCGCTAAGGTTAGAATTCCAGGCGACAAACAATGAGGCAGAATATGAAGCAGTCATTCATGCTATGAGGATACTTATTGAGATGGGTATCAGGGATGTTAAACTAACAAGCCACTCTCAGTTGGTGATTCGACAAATTTCTGAACGTTATCAAGCATCAGACACTTCTCTGCAGAAGTATCTTAAACTTGCTAGGGAGTATGCTCAGGAGATTCCGGGTATCAAGTTCGTCACATCTGCAGAAAGGATAATAGGCACGTTGATGCCTTAGCTTTTATTTCATCAATGATGACAGATCCCAACATTACTTCAATAGTTGTTGAGAGAGTAAGGCAATCTTCTGCGGAGGAGCGAGAGAAAAGGGAGGTGTTGACAACATAAATAAAAGAATCAGCGGAGACAGATTGGAGAACGCCGATACGATATTATCTGGATCGTCTTACCTTACCTGGAAAACAGATTCTAGCCCATCAAGTCATCAGTAGATCAACGAACTATGAACTCCGGGATGGAATCTTATATCGCAGATCATTTTCTGGACCATTGCTACGATGCGTATCAAGAGAAGAAGGCAAGAAGCTGCTAGAGTCAATCCATGAAGGAGACTGTGGGAATCACAGTGGTCAGCGAGCTCTGGCATTAAAAGTAGGAATGCAAGGGTACTATTGGCCTTGGATGAATAGCGATGCTAAAGATTATGCACACTGATGCAAGCAGTGTCAGTTGTATGGAAGAGGAATTAAAGCGCCGACGACATCACTAAACTAGTACTTAGTCCCTGGCCCTTTGCCAAGTGGGCATTGATATCATTGGAGCACTAACCCAGGCTCAGGACAACGAAAATATATAATTGTAGCAACTGATTATTTCACCAAGTGGTGTGAAGCCAAGGCTATTAAGAAGAAAACTGGGCAAGAAGTATTCACATTTGTTTGGGAGAATATATTTTGTAGATTCGGTGTGCCTACAGAGATTTGCACTGATAATGGAAAGGAGCTCGTCGACGATAATATAAGAAGGCTACTTGCTACATATAGTGTCAAGCTAGGGAAATCAACCTCGTTGTACCCACAAAGCAACGGACAAGCAGAAGCTACAAATAAAACTATGGGAATGGGGCTGAAGAAAAGAGTGGAATCACATAAGGAGCATGGTGTGAGCATTTACACAATGTTCTGTGGTCTTATAGAACCACTGTTAGAGAAGCAACATGGGCATCTCCCTTCCTACTCACCTTCGGTGCTGAGGCAGTACTTCCTTCCGAGGTAATTTTACCGAAAACAAAGCACGAGGCTTGGGAGAAAAATTTAAATACAAATTTAATTCTGACGAAGCTTGATGATTTAGAAGAGCAGCGATTGATCACTCATACGCATATGGAAAATTATCATCGGCGGATGTCTCGTGAATACAATAAACGAGTCGTTCCCAGAGAGTATCAACCTGGTGAGTTGGTTTTGCGAGAAATCCCTCCCTCCCGGCGAAAAGGATGCAGGAAGCTAGAACCGGTATGGGAAAGTCCATATATAATCAAGAGAGTAGCGGGGAGTGGAGCATATGTGTTGATTGATGAGCACGTGGAGCTAGAACATCCGTGGAACGCCAAATTCATCAAAAAATATTACCCTTGAAGGAAATAATGTAAAAATCCGAAGTCTTGGGCGGGCATAATACCCAAGAAATCTTATTAGCATATGTAAAACAACAACGAATAAGATCAGGGACGTGGATTTGCTATTATGCGCCGAACCCCGTTAACAAATTATTGTGTCATTTAAATTTTCGCCGATTGTTCTAATTACGACGGCGTCAAAAGCTCAAAGGTTTCGCCGATGTTTACAAAGCCAAAGGTCTATAGACCAAAAGACGTCTTGACAACAAGACTAAATATAATATATTGAGGCAAAGCCTTAAAAACAAAACCCTGATCAGGTACTATAAGGCCAAGCGCCACTTACAAAGGCTTATGCCATAATTTTAAAAACCAGCTAGAGCTAAAGGCTCTTGCTTGAGACATAACGGCTGACCTGTTTTATTGAGTGAACAACCTCCCTGTATGGTAAGTCTGACCCAGGCTAGCTATCAGTCTCTCGTGTTGCTTGTTGGTCTGTAACTGTTTGGAGAATAAGACCCTACGACGGGAGCCACTGTGTAACATCATAAGTGAAAGCCTATGTGTAATTAGACTACTGGGCGACCGAGACACTTATAATAGGATCGCCGACGGGCACAAGTAACAATGTGAAGGGCGTGCTACTCTAGGCTCTGAATGAAATTGTTGGCGGTACAGGCAATGGACTTTACTCAATAATAGGTTAAGTCTGTAAAGATAAAAATGGAGACCAAAGTACTCTGTAATAACAAAATATAAAGTTTTCATTTCTTAGACAACCAAAAGGAATGACATCCACATTCAGAGTTCATCAAGTAAGAAAAGAGCAAGTGATGGCGAGAAGTTCATGTGTGCCAAAATAAAATACAAAGCGGTAAAAAGGGAAAGCTACGCTTGATGGGTAACAGAGGCATCTCCTTGAGAAGCTATGGCGTCAATGTTAGCAGAAGCAGTGTTGTCAGCAGAGGCATCTGGTTGGGTTGTACTCTGATCAACATGCATAACTTGCTCACCCCCGTCGGTGTTCTTCCCCATGGCATTTTCTTCCTTTGCATCTTCATGCTCGCCGTCGTCCACATTTTCTTCTCCATTTTATTCTTCTTCCTCTTCTTCATTCTCCTCTTCTTTCTCTTCTTCTTCTTCTTCTACCTCCTCTACTTGCAACTCGTTCTCCTTCTCATGTTGGGCCCTTTCGGCTAGTTGTTCAGGGGTTGGACGAGCATATTTAGAAGGGACGTCGAGGTTATGTTCAGGACAGAACTTGTAAGCAAAATCCTGAGCGCCGATGAAAGCAGCCTTGACAACATCTTCTTCAAATTGCTTCTCTAACTCGTGGAGATCATCTTTAACTTCGGCTATCTCAATTTGAAGGCGATCACGAACTTCTTCGAGCTCTTGGAACTTGGCAGCGCAAGATTCATGGTCTTTGAGCTTAGCAGATAATTCATTAATTTTGCCAGGACAAGATTCATGATCTTCGAGTCGTAGAGATAGATCGTTAATTGTACCGGCGCAAGACTCATGTTCTTTGAGCTTGTCAGTAAGCTCGTTAATCTTCTCTTCACAATCTTGAAAACCTTTGATGAGGTCATTCTGGCGATCTACCTCTCCCTTCAAATTTTGAATTTGAGCTGAGGATAGATAAGGAGAAAATACAATCAGAAAACTAACGGAAAAGTAAATACGAGGAGCTGTGGGCATACCCTAACAAACTACCTTCTAAGTTGTGGACATAAGTTCGCGCACCCTCTTGAGCTTCCTTAAATTGGGACATATGAAATTCAAAATTTTGATCGGCGCAGGGACCTAACATTTGGTTTATCTGTCGTTGTTGAGTAGAGCACTGTTGGTATAAGTTGATGGCTAGGTCTTCTTGCCTCGCCGCTGTATCCCTCCAGCGTTGAATTTGGAATTCAGCTATTTCCTTTTCAGTACTTAAATGAATAACTCGGGAAGCTAGATTGTCGGCCCTAGATTTCTCTTCCCGCCACAAGGAGGTAGCTCGTGCATGACTGATCTCGGCTTCTTCTTTGGCAGAAATGGCCAGTTTATCTCGGCGAAGTGCATCATCACGCTGGTTAGTCATCCATCCTAATTCCGATCGAGTAGCTTGATAAGTATGACAAAGATTTCGTATAATGTCATCGGCTTGGCCCAGTTCCCGACGACACCACTTAAGGTCTTTATGGAAACCAAATAATTGATTACATTGCTTAAGGTTGTTACGACTAAGTCTCTCAATTTCTGAATCAGCTCGCCTAAGCCTATCGTCATCAGGGGAATGGCAACCTTGGAAGGCAGGAAATCTAAGGGTCGGAGAATGAAAAAGCTAAATGTTGCTAAAATATAACAAGGATAATTTAAATATAACTTACTTTGTTGAGACGTTACTTGCAAACTTCGCTTCCTAAGCTCGCTCTTCAACCTTTCAGCTTCCCGATCACGAGTGGTATAATCTCGTTCCAGCTCACGAACCCTATCACCGAGAGTAATAACTTCTCTCTCAAGACCTTCGTTCGCCGAGGCAAGGCTCAAGGTATGGTGAAAGTGATGAAAAACATGCCCAGAGCATTAGTCCCAAGCTACAATCAAGATAGTACGAGAAATATAGGGTGCATACCATGTTCAAAAGGTTAAAATGTTCCTGATAAGATATGATAGAAGCATCCTTGTGGAAATCCGGGTGATGAACAAACCAGGGCGACTGTACTTAGCCAACACCTCGAAGAACTCGGGATCTTTGCAGTCTTCCGCTATGCTGAGCTTAGTAAAGGCATCGGCGAGCATGTTAGACACATTAGTGAGTACTTTTCCTGGACCTTTAGAATAAGGGGTAAAAGGATGCCGAGGCAATCTATCAAGGACGGCCAAGCCAAAGAGATGTGGCTCAAGTGCAGAAGTGGAAGGAGCTTGTTGAGTTGCAGTTAATTCTTGATGGTTTGAAGGAGAAGCTGGTTTGTTGGTATCGTGATCACCGGAAATGTCAAGCATATCCATATCCTGGCTTAAACGCTCATTGGGAGTAGGAGTTTCCTCGTTGTCCCGATTCATCTCTCGAGAGTCAGTCTCAGGAAGCTTCTCGGGCATCTCAACTTCAGGGGGCTTAGACGAATCATCCACAGGTTATTGTTCGACGTTCATACTAGAGTCAGTAGTGTATTCGGCGATCTTTTCGGGTTCTCCCTTCTCACTAGGCTTGGAGGAAACGTTTGGGTCTGGAAGCTTCGCCGAGGCAAGCTGACGAATTCTCTCTTCTCGTTCAGCAGCAGTTGGCCTTTTCTTTGGAGGAGGCTGTAAATCAAGTTTCGCCCATGTCATTTCAACTCATGAAACAAACAGAGGCAAATATACATATATATTTAAAGACACAAGAAAGTGTTTGTTACCTGAGTTGAGCCATCGGCCGCTCCTCGACTTCTTTTGGTTCCAGCAGTAGAAGTAGTATCAGAAGGGTGAATCTTAACAAAACTCAAATCTTCATTTCTGAGACAGCGACTGATGCGTGTCGAAACCGCACAAATATAATTAAGCTCTAAACCTTCACAATATGTAATAATATAGTATAACGGTAAGAACAAGTTCGTTCACAGGGAGATAATGGTTTGTTATTTCGATAATTGAATCCTTAAGTAACCAAAAAGGGGGGGGTTGTTGTTGTTTTTAAACTAAAAGCAAAATAAAATAAAAGCAAGTAAATAAGACGCAAAGAATAATATGAAGGTAATCAAGATTGGAGAAATATTGGTTAAGGGTTCATCTTTAATTGCTCAACATGCATATGAATAATATATGGAGTGTCAACTAGTTCTATCATCATCAAAAGCCCTATAATACATCATCGCGAAAATATTCCGGAATTTCCTAATGTCATCACACACCATAACGATGAATGTGTGAATACTACGTAGAGAATAACTCGACACCATGAGTAATCGAGTTCAACTCTCTAAGAGCACTAAGTTTTGTGAAATAGGCTAATCAATGCAATGAACCACCATGAATGGCTCATTCAACAAAGGTTGTATTCTACATATGACTCTCGAAGCTATCACCACCTCAATAATCATATCGTGCTACTTATGAATAGGTTCTTCAACTATTTCGTATCTCCAAACCTAATTCTAGCAATAGGTATAAACATAATCTAACTCAATTGGCCACTTGAATCAAAAGACATTCAACCTTAGTGTAATACATCAATCATACACTCATACGCATAGTAGAATAAAATCGATAATGATTATGAATACGTTTAACTCCATAATTAATCAAAACATGTCTTGCAATTTAAAGACTACATCCTCAACCAATAATAAATAATTTAGCTACTCATGTTCTTAATAAAAGCAAAAGAAATCATTATGTTTGTGAAAGAAATCATAAAAACTCCCTTATACAACGCTCCAATCTTTCTCCCAAAGTTCCACCTCGAAAATCGTGCCAAACCCTAGCTTTTTCTCCACCTCGAGATGCGTGCTCAGAATTCCGTCGCCTGAACAGTTCTCTGTTGCGTGATTCATTCCCCCTGAATTTCTTCTCTTTTATACACACGCCAAACCCCAAAACGCAAAACCTGACTTCCTTTTCTTAGCCACATCCAAACTCTGAAGCCCAGTTAAAAACAACCCAATAGAAACGAGTTAAGCCCATTAACCTTGCCAGCCCAGTACCTGCCAGAACACGTGCGAGTCGCACGCATTTCTCCAGACTCGTGCCAGTCGCATGCTCACATTTACCTTACCCTGTCTTGTCGGAACTAGGAAACCGGCAGCTTCTTCTTCTTCGTCCTTCACAGACGACATCAACTCCATCACCAGAATATCAAATCACAGCCAAACAATCATTCAAACTGAATTCATACACAACCCACTTCTCTGAATCATCTCTTGGGTTTAATTACATCTCCAATTTCCTCCTCTTCTGCCCTAGACTCCAACAGCGGCACAACCAACCCATCTGTGGTACCATTGATGTAAACAGCTCCATTCTCTCTTCACAGACGCTCAAGCTTCACCATTAACCCCTTCTAATAGTCATCACCAGCTCTTCATCCTTGCTGCTAGAATGAGCTCCTAACCCCGACCAAAACCAGCCATTGTTGTAGTTTGAATTGATCTGTTTCAGATGCATTGACACAACCCTTCTGAAGCTATCAATCTCTGCCAACACTGTGCTATAATGCTCCCTGAACTGTTTCTTCAATTGGCCATCTCTCTGTTCCACCAGAGCTCTGCTCTTTCCCCACTGCTCTGCTTTCCACTGTTTCAGACACACCACCAGATCTGAAGAGAAAAGAAAATCTCGTTTCTGTTTTGATGTAGATAAGGGTCACCCCTTAGCGATGCCCATTGGTTGTGATAACCCGGCGCCCTGAAGCCATGGTGGTGCCCCTGTAGACCTTTGTAATTTGTGGCAGCCCTGAGTAGAATATCTTGGGTGCCTTACTTCAATCAGCTGCTTCTAATCCTGTGTCTGCCCCTTAGTAATTCTCTTTTGCGACACCATTGAGCTTGTATCCTTCTTGTGTTCAAATACCACCAACTCCATGTGACTCTAAGCTGTGAATTGAGTCGTTTTTGCTTCATTTTATTAAAGATGATTCAAAATACCTGCAAAATAGAAAATGGTTAAAATAAACAATGTATGAGGCTTAAGTCGACTAAAGTGTATCAATTAGGTACTCTTGAATAGGTGTTTTGCACACCTATCAGCGACCCTGCTCATCTTTAGCGTATTTATTCCCATCAGACCAAACTACATTCCAAAAAGTGTGTTTGGCGAGATAAGAATGTTCTTCGGGGAAGTCCTCGCGAATGATAGTCCTGTCCTCATCCATCCAACCTTTCAGCCAAGGTCCTTCGATGAGACAAGGAAGATTGGAGAAACCACTTTCAGTACTATGGCGAACAGTGGGGACTTCTTCGGTACTAGTAAACTCAACATCGGCGAGAAGAAGATCCTTTTGGTTCTTTTTAGGAGTAAACCTGATAGCCCAAGGCTCGCCCTTTCGAGTACATGGTGTTGCATGATACTGCTCGAGAAAATTTTTCACAGTATACTCTGAAGCAGGATAGGCGTCAAGTTTGGCGAGGTCAGGATAGTCAGTCTTGCCTTCTTGGCGTTTACTCTATTCTATCATAACTCGGATAGCATTGTTGGTTAATTGGAAAGGACTTCTGTTGATAGCTTTAAGAAGATCGACGATAAAAGTATTGTGGGGATTATAGAGGGGAAACTTTAACCCTGCTTTCAGTTGGACGAAAGCTACCACAACTCGGGTATCACTAATCTCAGGCCGGCGAATATCTTCAATAGTCATTAAAGTAAAGACCTTAGGGGTGCCCGGGAGAACATATATTTTGGGATAAGTATAATCCACCCCAGCAGAAGAGCAGTAAGCAGGCCATCCCTCCAGTCAACCCTTTTTTGCCCAACACTTTGGATTTTCCTTTGGATTTGATGGGTTTTGGAACTTGATCAGAGGACGCCATTAAAACTGTTTCAAGGTGATCGTAAAAGAAGAACTTGCCGGAAATATTGCAACGGCGAGAACAAAATATGAAAAGAGTGGATGAAATCAGTTGAAAAGGAGGAAACTTAGTGTAGAACTAGTTAGAAAAGCTTTGAATAAAATGCGGTGATGGATTAAAGATGGATCTGAAGTCAGAAGTATAAAAACGGATAGCAACCCGACGGCATTTGTTTAGGGTTTTAGAGCTCTGAGAAAAACTGAGAAGAAGAAGGAAAAACTAAAGAAAAATGATCGACTTAGAGAGAGAAACAAAATTTATAGTGGAAAGGGTAGCTGAACCGGTATCGCAGGTCATTCGGTCAAAAGTTAAAAATAACCAGCGCATGACGAGAACGTGGCTAAAAGATGACAGGTGGAGAAGAAACCGCTGGGCATTTTCGGCGAACTAAGGAAATTTCATCTCCGGCGACTAAAGATTCTTGGAGATGAAAGAGGGAAAATGTAAGGATAGAAAATACCTTCGCTCTGTAAAGCATCCTAGAAGATAGGTAGTACAAGAAGGATACGGCGGAGAAGTACGAAATCAGCAAATAAGGAACAAGCCAGATAGCATAGCACGACTAGAGATATAAGAGCGAAAGGTGGATTGGCGAGGGAGAACACGTCACCCCCGGTAGTTGAGAAGTGGTTGGGCATTAAAGAGGAGTCAGAACAGATATATTGTCAGGTTGACCCGTTGACTCAGTGGAAGCTGCGTCAGCAATCCTTATCCATAAAAGATCCCATCGCTAATGTTAGTAGAGTAGAGAGTAAGGTCGCCGACGTGTATATGTCGGTGAGTGAAGACAAAAGAGTGTCAGTTTTCCGTTTGTCTGCATTAGCTGCAATCCATTATGTAAGAGTCTATAAATAGCGAGTGAACCTACTGAGAAAGGGGTTGGACACATTTTGGATTGGTCTAGAGAGAGGAAAAGTATCTTACTTGCTATCTTTAGCCCAAGGCTGAGATTAGGGTTCTTATTGAGAGATAAAGTTGAGAAGATTAGCAAGGTGAGAGAATTGTAATAATGTTTATTCTAGTGGAATCCCTTGGATGTAGTCCTCACTTATGAGGGCGAACCAAGTAAAACCCTTGTCAGGTATCTCTAACCCTTAACTCTTTATTACCTTTTACATCTATGGTTATCTGCGTGCTCGTTTATGATTCTGTGTAAGTCGATGTATGATATTTAGGTGTACTGTATAAGATTTAACCCTTGGGATTTTAGACAGTTACAATTACTCAACAGATTAGAGAACTTCTGAAGAACAAACAGTTGCAACGTTCCAAACAACAGTTCGAGAGTTCACAATCTCCAAAGAAAACTGAGGATGTTCAAGAGGAAGAAATCCAATGCTACAAGTGTCATGGATATGGATATATGATGAAAGAATTTTAAAGAAAGGAATACCACAATTCTCTCATGGCTAATCTCGATGAAATGCCTAATGAACATCTCTTCGAGAACGGGTTTGATCAAGCCTTAATAGCTGAGAATTCTGATAAAGATGATTTGGATAATCTAATACTAGAATTTCTGGATAAAAGCGAAGTTCTCTTAAAAGAAAATCTTCAGTTGAAGGAATCTCTTAAGAAGAGTGAAGAATCGCTTCTGATAACTAATGATCAACTTGAGAAATCAACTTGTGAATTATCAAGACTTTTATCAGAAAATTGTACTCTGAAAGATGACCTGCAAAAATCAACTGATAGCTCGGATAAAATTTCAGCCATGTTTTTGGGCAAAAGTCGTTTGGAGATACAAATGGTTTAGGGTACAAAAGTAACTCTTTCACAAACAACAACACATTCATTCTTGCAGGATCATCTCCTCTTGTCAATGAAAAAAATCAATTTTGATTTTGGTGCTTCTGAGAGAAAACCATCTCAGAAACAATGTTGTTCATTCTGCGGCAAGGATAATCATATCCTGAGAAGATGCAGAAAGTTTCAAAAAGAAGGCTATTGCTGCTAAACTTGACAATAACGTAAAGAAGATGATCAGAGGCTAAGCAATTTGGCTAATGGTGTTCCTTTATCATCAGGAAGAAGAGGAAAATGTAAGAATTACTCTACAAAACTGACAGTGAGCGTTCTGCTCATCCGTTCTCCACTTAATAATGTGGATTACGTCTCAAATCAATGACTTGTAGTTTTGAGACGTAAAAATAAATCACTACATCTGATTAGAAGAACAAGTCAGTTAATTGTTTTGCAAGTTGAGTTTTATGTCCAACTATTTTTTTCAGGAATAAAAATCAATATCTCATAAATTGTTGAGCAATGCTCCAAAGAGATGAATCCACGCTCAATTGTGTATGTGACCTCTTGTCAACAATAATTCCCAAAGCGGTGGTATAGTTATTCCTTACACCAATGGTGAGATTCCTTCTTGTAGTGAGTCCGATGCAATTATTGTAGAAAAAGGTGTATTGTTTGAGTCCAAAATGTAATGACTCGACGTGAGTATCAACACTCTCTTGACTTCATTTGGAATTCTCCCTGCCTCTGAACAAGAACCATGGTAATCTCCATTTGACTCTGTCAGAGATTATGCTCTTGGAATAAAATTCTAAACATATTGTTGATATATAAACTTATTTCAGTTGGAATTTAAAAGAGGCAATGAGTCAGCAAAACAATATAGAGAAAGTCTATAAAAAACCGCCTCACGAACTGGTTTCCTAAGTTCGCACCATTCACAAACATTATATATTTGTGTTCTAGTAATATTCTCTTCAGAAATATACCTGTCATCATGGCTCCTATTGCAGAAAGAGTTATCAGAAATAGAGACTATTATGCAGAAAAAGTTGATCAAGAGTATCTTCATCCAAAATCAGAAAAAGGTATTCCTAATGCACACCACGTGATCAACATTTACACTTCACATGAATTTATCTGTAAACTTAAATTTGTGTCGCATAAGATTGAAGACCTCTTGGAAAATACTCATATGAATAGTAAAGAGGAACCATTGTTCTATGAGTCTCTTCTCAAAGATTGGACAGGTCTCTCAGAGTCAGAATATGATAATTGCAAGATCATTATTGAAGAACTCTTTGAGTATCCAAACAAATTTCGAATTCGCAAAGCATAGTTAACTCCTTATTAAAAAGCTTTGTCTTTTCCTAAGGGTTTGGGTAATCACTATGCTAGAAGTAGTCATCTTTTGATTTAAGCATGATTTGTTTGTGCTACTTCCATGTTTTCTTTTCATCAATTAACTGAGGTTATTAAAATAAAATCTTAATTGATGATTGCAATGCTTGATCTTAATTGATTATCTATATGAATGTATTGCATAAATCGTGAACTTGCTTTTTTAGCCATACCACCCGTTCGGGTAAATCAGTTCATGAAGAACTATCAAAATCCATGCTTCTGACTCTTATGGCTAAGGGGAGACGATTTTGATAAAGAGGAACCCCGTAGGATACAATGTTGAACTCCGCTGGATTAAATGTTTTACCTTTAATTCTTAGTCTTACAACCACTAGGAAGGGGTAACCTAATGTTTTCTCTAAAGGCGATGGTTGACCGAAACTCTCTGAGAAAGTAGGAAGATTTTACCTTGAATTCCTATTTGACCGTAATTGTCTAGGAAATAAAAACATAACTAAAATTTTACTTGTGAAATTGTACTTTACCCGAGAATTTATTCCAAATCCTTGCTTGGGAAGGTGGTCGTGTTGTTCCTTATGGAATGACACATTATGGGGGAGAGTTCTTTTGAACTTGTGCTTCACGGTAATATCTTTTTGGGGTGTGCGGATGTGGAATTTGCGAGAGAATTGCATCTTTATCTCTCGTTTCAGGTATGTTTACCTTTGTCTACATTGATTATTGCGATTTTATGAGGATTCCTATATTTCTTTTTATTTGTTTATTTTATGAAGAAAAAAAGGGGGAGACATCTTGTAGTAAGGGGGAGTAAAATCTTTCTATCTACTACGACAA
Organism: Papaver nudicaule; assembly: GCA_023529015.1. Classification (NCBI taxonomy): domain Eukaryota; kingdom Viridiplantae; phylum Streptophyta; class Magnoliopsida; order Ranunculales; family Papaveraceae; genus Papaver; species Papaver nudicaule. Next base: position 2,400 of record JAJJMA010020738.1, on the reverse strand, counting down.
TTGTCTACGGCATTGTCATAAGGGGAGTAAAATCGATGTGCTTGTATCATGTCAAAGCAAATGTTAGTATATTGAGTAAGGGGGAGAACATATCATATCGTGTAGTATCTTTAAGCATCGATACAATATGCTTATAAGTTTTATATACTACTCAATTGCATAACAAACTCGTGTTGGACTATGTCCTTCTAGAAACCAAGATGTGTGGTGACTTTGAGTTTGTTATCTCTACCTTGAATCTTCACTTGCAGGAACACTCTTATCTGAAGACACTGAAGATTACAAGAAGATCAAGTACATTATGGTTAGGGCTAAAAGATTTTACTTTTTGAATTCATATGTAAGATTGGTTTTGTCACTAGCATTGCTCGGTTGAACCCACTGATATTGCTATCTCAAGTCAGTTGTCAAGTTTAGGTGACAAAAACACAATCCTTGATAAGTTTACTCTACAACCTCGGACTAGGATAGTTTTAGGTAATCGAGACGAAGACCTAAGCTTACTAGTTGATAAAACATAACGTCCTCGCTAAAGGTTAGAAAGGTTTTTCCTTTCCGTATCGTATTTGCCATTTCTATCATACCAATAGTCTATGATGTTGTTTATATGATCCGAAGGTATTCTAGGATTTTCGCCTTTTCATTTGTCACATCCGTATAATATGTATAGGTAGAGTATGTTGAATTGTCTCTTGAAATAACCTCAACGGTGAACGCATACATGTGTTGGTTATGGTATTCCTGTGAACGAGCAAATTCTGTATGAACGCGTACATATCAGTTCAATGATTTCTCCTGAATTCTCCTGAACTCCAATTGACTGCTCTATGAACGCCTTCATGAACGCGTACATATAAGCTATGAGAAAACTTCGAACTTCCATATCTTGAAGTTTTCGGTCTTGACATGATTAGTTCTCGGACTCGTCATTACTTGGCCCATGGAATTCAACTACTTAATCCAAGCGATGTTAAACAAGTTTTGGACCAGAAGTCGCAAAACTTCCATCAAGATTGAGTTTCTTTAACTAATTGCCTAGTCCAAAAGTTAATAGAAGATTGAGAACGAATATTCAAGCTATGGACTTTTCACAATCGTATTCTCGTTTAGTCACTTGAGTACTTTTAGGCGTCCTGTTAGAGGAAGGGTAGCGCTAGCCTTTACGAAGGGAAGTGGAGCAACTCCTAGGCCTATAAAGGACGTCAGCTAGAGGAATCAAGTGCATAGGTTTCTGCGGGAGCCAAGAGACGTAGGAGCACATTCGTAGCTGAATTGCTTGTAGGGTTAATTCATTCTTGATACATTCCAGTTTGAAGTCTGAGAGTAGGCTAGCGTCTGTATTTTCTTAATACTGAGGGTGTTCACATCTGGACGAGGTCCCGAGGTTTTTATGTTGGTTTGTAGTTTCCTCGTTAACAAAACTTCTTGTGTCGTGCATTACTTTTATCTTCCGCATTGTATTTATATAATTATTAAAAGTATTGCATAAATCCAAATGTTGATTATAGAACCCTTGAGATTACTCAGGTGATTACTTGAATATTGATTTAAGAGATCGTTCAAGTAGAATAATCAACAAATTTCGCAAAATTAAAAAGTTGGTGGTATATCTCAGTATCCCCTCTTTTTCAATTGGTATCAGAGCGGGCAAACACATAAGGCGTTACTGTTTGTGTTTGACTAACTCGTGAACTATGAACATTACATTGGTTGGTTGATTCAAACCCAGAACATATCCTAGATGAATCCCCTGATTCATGGATTGAGTTTCTCAAATCTTTGTGATACACTAAACAAAGATTGATATTCAAAGTCCAAGGACTACTTCATGGATTTCGCAATGAAGAATTTTGTAATAACAAATTACGTGATGAAAAGGAAGAAGGTTTTAAACAACTAGATGAGCAAAACAGATTCTTATTTGAAGATACGTATTCTAGTGGTTAGAATATTACCTTCACAAGTGGATGAGTATGATTCCTCTTAGCTTTAGTGTGTGTATTAGATTGGTTCTCTCAGAAGTCTGGGAAGTTAGGTTTACAGGTTCAGGAACTCTGATATTACTTAACATCTAAGTATTAGACAAAATGATCAACAGAATTTAGACAAATAGTGTTTTCTTATTGATTTAGTAGAGAGAAACTTAGATTACAAACTTAGATTCCAAGGTCGGTATTTATAGACATACAAGTATATGCGGTTAAAGTAATCTAGAACATTATAAGCATTGTTACAGCTGTATCCTCTAAAGTCGGAGATGTTTAACTAGCTTTCCCGCCTTCTTGTTCTCTGAATACTTCTCCTTGAGTCATCTGGGGTAATATGCTTCCTTTAGCCGGTCTTCTTCTTTAAGTTTATCTACTGCCAGTCGACTGCGAACTCTATCAACACGTCTTTTGA
>JAJJMA010020737.1:0-10533 GCA_023529015.1 Papaver nudicaule | reverse complement strand
AACTCCAAAGTCCCAACTTTGTCGAGTTGATCCCCAAGATCACAACTTCAGTTATTAGAGTTTGGATATTGATTTTTGAGATCGTCCAAACTTAAACCATAAGACTCATGAGCCAAAACGAAAAGTTGGTAGTATTTTGGTACCCCTCTTTTTTCAGTTGGTATCAGAGCAGGTGAACACATTAAAGACGTAACTGTCTGTGTTTATCTAGGCTTGTGAGTAATGGATCAAAGCGTAAGAGCTTGTAACGTACCACCAAAGTTCGATGGCACAAATTACCTATGGTGGAAGACTGCAATGACTTCGTTTTTGCAAGCCCGAGACTTCAAAACTTGGGTTTATGTCGTAAAGGAATATATACCACCAACTGTTGAAGTTGACGGTAAAACTGTTCCCAAAGACATAGAGGTTTATGATGATGTGGAAACACTCGCCGCTAAGCAAAACTATGATGGGCTTAATGTTATCATTCATGCAGTTACACCTGATCTCTTCCATCACATAGCTACATGTGAAACCTCTTACGAGACTTGGAAAACATTAAGGAATGTATTCGAAGGTAATACAGCAGAGAAAGAAGCTAGACTTCAAAATCTCATGTCTGACTGGGAAAACCTTCGAATGCTTGAGGATGATACCTTTGAGGAATTTAATCACAAATTGTCTGAGATAGTAAATGCCTGTCACACCTATGGTAAAACTATTCCGGAAAGGGACATTGTGAGTAAAATTCTGAGGTCGTTACCATCAAGGTACGAATCCAAAAAGCATGCCATCCAGGAGATGCATGGCTTAGACATAACAAGAAGTGACCTTGTAACTAAGCTAAAGATCTTCGATCATGAGCGAAAAGATAACCCCAAATCTATCGCTTTTGAGGCTGTGAGCACTCCGTGCACCTCCTCACCACAGAAGTCGTCTTGGGCTGATGAGTGTGAAGACCCTGACGATGAGGAAGTGGACACTGAACTGTGTCTAATAACACAGCAGCTGAAAGATCTTCTCAGATTTAGAAGAGACATGCAATTCAGGGGTAGAAGACCCTTACCAGCTTTGAAACCTAATCCTGACATGGATGAGGATGATCTAGCTGAAGTGCAATTTTTCAAGTGTCGAGGCTTTGGACACATGAAAGACGTTTGCCCTAGTAAGGAATACTTCAAAAGGAATAATGCTCTCTCCGCTCGATTTGATGATATGCCTGACCAGCATGAATTCGAATTAGATCATGGAGAAACTGCTTTAATGGCAGGGACTTCAGATGAACGATCTAAACATGATGATTTGAAAAAAAAAATTAATTCATTAGTTGATCGACAAGAGCGAGAACCTTGTTCAAGAAAAATATCAGTTAAAATCTGATCTTGAAAAGGTAGAGAAAACCCTTCTCCTGAAAGTCAAGAACTTAAGAAATTAAGTGATGATCTCTCCTCAACTTTATCCCTAGAGGATAAAGAAATTGATACCCTAAAGGATGATCTCCAAAGGCTATCTGGTAGCTCAGATAAAGTAGCAGCAATGTTATTTGGTCAAAAAGCCTTTGGGAATACCAATGGGTTAGGGTTCAATAGTAACACATACATCAAGAACAGTACTTTCATAATGGCTGGATCCAGTCCTCCATCTAATGAAAAACATAAAGGTGTACCTGAGAAAGCTAAACCTCAGGATAAAAACCCTTCCAAGAAATGACAGTACTGTGGCAAATCTGGACATGTCCAGGGAAGGTGTCGGCTCCTTAAGGGAAATAGGAAAACTGTATACAAGCTTCAAGCCGATATGGATAGAATGAACCAAGCCCTGAAGCAATTCAAGGGAGCGTTGAAAAACGTGGAAAGTTCAAGAGGAAATGACAAGGGTAAGAAAAACTCTCAACCCGAATCAGTCTCTAGCAACCACTCTACAATCAACACCCCGTGTGAGTCTAGTACTCACACTCCAACTGCTTAACCGCAGTTAGGGGATGCATCCTCACATTAAGACTTGTATGTGTGAGGCATGCAGTTTATATCAGGAATTAATTCCTGGTATGGTGGTTGTTCAAGTCACTAGTAGAAAACATATTTTCAAGTTGAGATTACTCCATGGAAATTTTGTTTCTGACTGATCAAGTCTGTCCGACAAACGTCTGGAGTTTTTGGTTTGCGAAGCGGTTCACGAACCGGTCTGTCGCAAAAATCTGGAAGATTCCCTTAAGTCTTTCAGATAAATAAAACTCATTCCTCTTGAAAAGATATATATATATATATATATATATATATCGTTCGTACATCCAGGAAGTCATAAACAAGATAGCTTACCCTACAAGAAGTGTTACGAGGAGTTGTAAAAGTGAAGCTGTAAAAGTTGAGCTCTGTGAAGGGATTTCAGGCAAGAGAAAGAGGACTCCTGCAGAAACTTTGGATTATCTCCATAAGTATCCTAATCCAGAGACTCATGCTATGAACTCGAGAGAAACAATTGATGGATATACACAGTTGAGAAAGTACTTTCTGTATAAAATTGATTACGAAAGGAAGAAAGCTTTATTCCATGAAGACAAAGCCAAACGCTTCAGGAAAAGCTATACTCATTATACATCATTGTTACGTGCTCTAACTGGTCTTTCTGAAGAGGAAGCTAGAAATAGGCATATCATAGATGACTTCTTTGATGAGGTCATATCTCGGGATGATGAGATGAATGTTGGGTGTAGTAGTGGTTAAGGGGTAGCTTTGGGTTGGTCTTAGCAGGTTGTTGTAACGGTTTCGCGTCCAGCCGTTAATAAGTCTGTTATGTCGGGTTTTGGGACTGTAACTCGTGTGTTTCGCACGAGTTCCCTGCTTTACTCTTTCTTATATCTGGTTGAGTTGTACTGTTGAATCTTATCTGAAAATTAATCTAAAAAGTCTTCTCTCTCTAATTGAAGCTCTCAAGCTTTTCTCAGGCTCTGGAAACAGAGATTAGGCCTCTCATTTGAGAGGAGTTGCTCTTGATTGCTTTGTTCTTGGTCCAATTGTAGTGTTTTCATTACAAGTGGTATCAGAGCGGTTGATCCTGCTTGACCGGTTACCATGGTGAATCAGAAGGACATAGATAGCATCAACAGAAGGATTACTGAGTTGATGAAGAACCACGATGAGTTATCGAAGAAGATGGAGACAGTTCATACTACAATAGCAGAAACCCAACAAGAAACAACGACAAAGCTTATTGCTAGTTTGTCTGTCAAAGTGGGAGAAAAGATAGAAGAACAAATGAAAATCGCATCTAAAGGCTTAGAAGACTCTATGGAGCTGAAGCTCCAAGCTCTTGAGGACAAATTTCTTAAGAAGAAGGTAGATGCAAACTTACTCTATGATGATTCCTCCGGATCGAATACAAAAAATGGACCTGGTGTTCTAGGGTCAACTCCTGAAGGTAATCCATCTTTCTCACCTAATCAATTGTCAAATCCGTATAAGCCCAAGGTTGATTTTCCAAAGTTTGATGGCAATAACCCTAGATCCTGGATTAGGAAGTGTAAAAACTATTTCACCTTACATGTTATGGATGAAGAAGAGAAGGTACATATGGCCTCAATGTATCTAGAAGGTAAAGCTAATGTGTGGTACCAGGATTACCAAGGGACTAAGGTCCTAACATCACCTTACATGTTATGGATGAAGAAGAGAAGGTACATATGGCCTCAATGTATCTAGAAGGTAAAGCTGATGTGTGGTACCAGGATTACCAAGAGACTAAGGACCAAATTGTATGGCAGGAATTCATCGTTGATCTGTGTTCCAGATTCCAAGAGCTAGGACATGATGATGTTGTTGGAGAGTTTAATAAGCTGAGCCAAAAGAATTCTGTGCTGGAGTATCAAGAATTGTTTGAAGAGTTGAAAGCATTGATGATGGCCAAAAACAAGCATCTATCTGAGGCTTACTTTACATCCAGTTTTATCAGTGGACTTAAGGAGGAATTAAGAATGGCAGTGCAAATGTTTAGTCCTACTAGCCTACAACAATCCATGTACTTAGCTAGAATGCAGGAGGCTCTATGGGATAATATGGCTAAGAAGAACAGATTCACTGCCAAGCCTGCACAGCTACAAATTCCCTCCACCCACAGGCCTGTAATAACTTCACCAAAATCCATCTCTCCATCCCCAAAGGGTAGCAGTGCCACTAGTCCAAGGTTACCAGTTAAGAAGTTGTCATATGGGGAGATGAAGGCTCGAAGGGAGAAGGGTTTATGCTATAATTGTGATGAAGTCTTCAAACCAGGCCACAGATGCATCAGACAACAACTATACATGTTGGCTGCTGGAGAGGAAGAAGAGTCAGTTTATGAAGAAGAGATGTCTGATGCTGCTCTCTTGATACAGGAAGTAACTGAAGAAGAAGTGGAAATTTCTGTGCATGCTCTATCAGGACACATCTCCCACAACACCATTAAGATTCAGGGACTTAAAGAGAAGAAGAAGTTCACCATCTTGGTGGATAGTGGCAGTACTCACAGTTTTTTGGATCCTGAAGTAGCAAGAAGAAGCAACTGCTTGGTGGAGGCTACTGCAAACTTTCCAGTGGCTGTTGCTGATGGTAATAAGGTCATAAGTAATGCTAGGAGCCCAAATTTCAAATGGAGTATGCAAGGCCATCAGTTTTCTTTTGACGTGAGAATATTGGCTCTAGGAGGTTGTGACATGGTTCTGGGTGTTGATTGGATGAGGGAAGTAAGTCCCATACAATTCGATTTCAAGAAACTCACTGTAACATTTGAGAAGGAGGGACAACACATCATGTTACAAGGTATTACTGATTCTGCAAAAATTTCCTTAATGACTGGTGAAGCATGTGAGAAGTACTTGAAGAAACATAACCATGGCATTATGGGACATTTATTCTCTATTAGTGCTACCCATTCTTCATTACCACCCCTGAAAACATTTCACCTCTCATTCAAAACTTTGAGTCTATTTTCAAAAAACCCACATCCTTACCCCCAGTGAGGAAGCATGATCACCACATTCCTCTTCAGCCACTCTCTTCTACACCAAATCAAAGGCCATATAGAATTCCTTACATCCAAAAGGAAGTGGTAGAAAAATTAGTGCAGGAAATGTTAGACTCTGGAATCATAAGGCCTAGTCACAGTCCCTTTTCTTCACCTATACTGCTGGTCAAGAAGAAGGATGGAAGTTGGAGATTTTGTGTGGACTACAGGAAGCTGAATGACATTACCATCAAGAATAAATACCCCATACCAGTCATTGATGAGCTTCTAGATGAACTAAATGGAGCTAAGGTGTTCTCAAAGATAGATCTGAGAGCTGGATATCATCAGATTAGAGTCAGCCCAGCTGACATTCACAAGACAACTTTTAAGACTCATCAGGGACACTATGAGTTCTTAGTGATGCCCTTTGGTCTCACAAATGCCCCAGCTAGCTTCCATGCTCTTATGAATGAAGTCTTTAAGCCTTACCTGAGAAAATTCATCTTAGTCTTTTTTTATGATATACTGGTGTATAGCCCAGACATGAAGACTCATCTCCAGCATTTAGAAACAGCCTTATCCCTTCTTAAGAAACACTCTCTTTTTGCCAAGCTCAGCAAATGCTCATTTGGACAGCCACAAATTGAGTATCTGGGACATATCATCTCAGGAGAAGGAGTAGCAGCTGATCCAGAAAAGGTTGTTTGTATGAAGAATTGGCCAACTCCTGTGACACTCAGAGACCTTAGAGGATTTTTAGGGTTGACTGGTTATTACAGGAAATTTGTCAGGAACTATGGGCTGATAGCTAGACCTTTGACTGAGTTGTTGAAGAAAAATAACTTCAAATGGAGCTCAGAAGCTCAGAAATCTTTTGATCAACTCAAGGAAGCTGTTACAACCACACCAGTTTTGGCCTTGCCAGACTTCAGGAAGCCATTTGAGCTAGCTACAGATGCTTGTGACACTGGAGTGGGAGTTGTCTTGATGCAAGAAAAGAAACCAATAACATACTTCAGTAAGGGAATGGGGGCTAGGTTTCTTGGGCTATCTACCTATGAGAAGGAGATGATGGTTGTTGTCATGGCAGTCACCAAATAGAGGACTTATCTTATGGGGAATAGGTTCATTATATTCACTGACCACCAAAGCATTAAGTATTTCATGGAGCAGAGAATACACATTGTACTGCAACATAAATGGCTTTCTAAGCTTTTGGGCTACAACTATGAACTCAGATATAAGAAAGGGACTGATAATAGGGTAGCAGATGCTCTTTCAAGAGTTAATAGAGGTGAAGATCCTGCTTGCCTGGCTATTTCTCTTTGCCAACCAGCCTGGCTTAAGGAAGTACAAGACAGCTATGAAGGAGATGTCACTGCACAAGAATGGATACCCTTACTGATGTTAAGTCCTGAAGGAGTGGAGAATGTCACTTACCAGCTGGGAATACTAAGATACAAGAATAGAATTTATGTTGGTGAGAAAGGTGACATGAGGCAGAAAGTGATTAATGCCATACATAACTCAAGAGTTGGAGGTCACTCTGGATCTCAAGCAAGTTACCAAAAAGCTAAACTATACTTCTTTTGGTATGGAATGCAGCAACAGATACATCAATATGTGCAGGAGTGTGATGTATGCCAACAGAATAAAGGGTTGAGAACTCTGTCAGCTGGCCTTCTACAACCTCTACCAATTCCAGAGCAGGCTTGGGAACATATTAGTATGGACTTCATATCTGGGCTGCCAAAGTCAGAAGGTAGAGAAATCATTATGGTGGTGGTAGATAGGTTCACCAAGTACAACCATTTCATCCCTCTCAGCCATCCATATACTGCAAGTTCAGTGACCAAGGTATTTCTGGATACTATCTTCAAATTACATGGGTTACCAAAGTCTATTGTTTCAGATAGGGATGCCATTTTCTTGAGCAATTTCTGGCAAGCCTTGTTTGTTAAGCTAAACACCCAACTCCACATGAGTACAGCCTATCACCCTCAGTCTGATGGTCAAACTGAGAGAGTGAATGCTTGTTTAGAGACTTATCTGAGGTGCATGACTAGCTACAGACCAAAAGAATGGGTTTCATGGCTCTCTTTATCTGAGTGGTGGTACAATACCAATTACCATACTAGTCTCAAGCTCACACCCTTTGAAGCTTTATATGGTTACACACCTCCACAGTTTGGGGTTCCATCTTCACATGCTGGAATCCATGCTTCAGTAGAGGACTACCTGCAACAGAGGCAAGAGATGGGCAGACTGCTTAAGGAGACCTTAGAGTTAGCTCAGCACAGAATGAAACAACAAGCTGACAAGAAGAGATCTGAAAGGCAATTTGAAGTGGGAGACTGGGTATACTTAAGATTACAGCCTTACAGACAATCTTCAGTTCAATTGAGAAAGAATTTCAAGCTAGCAGCTAAATTCTATGGTCCATACAAGGTGCTAGCTAAAGTGGGAACAGTAGCCTACAAATTGGAATTGCCTGCAGGTTCAAAAATTCATTCAACTTTTCATGTCTCTCAGCTAAATCCAAAACTAGGAGTGGGATTGCTGCCACAGACCACCTTGCCTGCTACTGACTCAGAAGGTAAACTCAAGATCCTTCCTCTTCAGGTTTTATCTACTAGAAAAGTCAAGAAGAATAATAAGGATATAGAGCAAGTACTTGTACTCTGGGAAGGAATGACACAACAAGATGCCACCTGGGAAGCTAGAGACTTCATGGTGAGCCAGTTCAAAGATTTCATCCTTGAGGAGAAGGATTCTCAGCAGGGATAGGCGTTTGTCATGAATGTTGGGTGTAGTAGTGGTTAAGGGGTAGTTTTGGGTTGGTCTTAGCAGGTTGTTGTAACGGTTTCGCGTCCAGCCGTTAATGAGTCTGTTATGTCGGGTTTTGGGACTGTAACTCGTGTGTTTCGCACGAGTTCCCTGCTTTACTCTTTCTTATATCTGGTTGAGTCTGTACTGTTGAATCTTATCTGAAAATTAATCTAAAAAGTCTTCTCTCTCTAATTGAAGCTCTCAAGCTTTTCTCAGGCTCTGGAAACAGAGATTAGGCCTCTCATTTGAGAGGAGTTGCTCTTGATTGATTTGTTCTTGGTCCAATTGTAGTATTTTCATTACAGATGATGAAGGCAAAAGTTGAGGTCATACAACTTTATTCGTGTCTTCATATGATTTAGTAGTTTGCCTTTCATGCTTTTTAGAGTTTTTCAAGCATGTACTACTTTATTTCATTAATAAAAGTTCTTTTTAGATGTTATTAATGATGTTTGCAATACTTGATTTGTCTACCTCAATCTTATTGCAAAACATAGCTTTTTCCATTGCTTCGGTAGTGACGTAAAGCTGTGTCTATTTACAAAAGTTATGCTTTTTCTCACGATTATGAAACTTTTGATTATATGATTTTTAGGGTTCTCACAAACTCGGAATTATATAACTCTTTTTCCGAAAAAAGTGGCTAAGGAAAAGAGATTATTAACAAAGCAAAACTGGATAACATTCAATTGTTCTTGTCCATGTTAGTCTTTGTCAGTTGTTCTTTATTGAATGCCACACGGGGGAGAGTTCTTTTTGAACTTGCGCTTAATAACAAATCTTTTTGGGGAGAGTGGATGTGGAATATTGGGAGAAAGTGTATCTATATTTCTCCGTAAGGTGAGAACTCAGGAATCTTGTTGTTCAGATTACCTAAGTATACCATCTTTGAACTTGATATGCGAGTACTTAGCTTCACCTGTTATCATAGGTGTATGAAACCCTAGTCTCAAATTACTTTGTCATATTTTTGTGACAAATAGGGTGAGAATACATATGGTTCTTACTTCTTGTGGTGCATTAAGGTGCATAACCATAGGGGGAGAACATCATGTGCTTACTTGTTGTGCTTTTCACAAAGTATCAAGTAAGGGGGAGTAATTAAAGCTGAGATCAAGCTTCGTATCAAGAATGAGTAGAATCACTTTAAAAGTTTTGATACACCAACTTTAAAGTTTGCTCAGATTCTTAGTCTTACGCACAAACAACATGTGGGATGAGCATACTAAACCCACGTAAGCTTAAGCGTACCTTTATGGTCGTTTGAGCTGGATATGCTGTGACTGCTGACTACGGATTCATCAACAAGAGTTTAATGAACACATCAAGACTCAAGGGAGAAGTTGAAGAATTCAAGAAATCAAGATACATCTGGTTAGTACTTCATTGTATATTATTTGAATCCATATGTAAATTGGTTTTGTCACTAAAATTGACAAAGGGGGAGATTGTTAGGGCATTGTCCGGTTAAACCCACTAGTGTTGGTATGTCAAGCTAGTTGTCAGTTTTAGGTGTCAAAACTCAATTCTTGATTTAGCCTACTAGAGTTTAGATTTCGGAATTAGGATATAGACAAAGTAGTAGAGACCTTGAAGACGAAGACTGTGAAGACAAAGAAGACATCAATTATTCTTCATCGACAAAAGGTTAGTAGGAGTTATGACTTTATGGATATTCTTCTATTCTACTTTCTCTATTTTTTCGAAATATAGTCGACTACTTTAGTAGTGATAATAGCGATTGAGATCGTATTCTTGTCTAACGTGGCCTTGTGTCATGACCAGTGTTTGCTCCCACAAATATTGTGAGTACAAGAGTGAATGAGACAGATTCGGTGCCATGTGTCCATTACAATGGTTTGCTTGCAAATCGTTAGTTGGATATGGATGAATCTAAAGGAGTACTCTTGAGCAAAGAGTCCATGGATTACAGCTGAGGACGTACACACGTCTAAGTTCTGGCTAAGCCCAGTACTTCCAGCGGAATCCAGATTTGACGAAATCTGACAGGCGGACGGTTCACGAACCGGTTCGCAAACCAGAAACTCGGATTTCTTCTGAGTTCCAAAGTGACTGAACATTTCGCGAACCTATACACGAATCCAATGTTGGTTACTTTGCTGGTGTCGGATTTAGTGGATATTCTTTCAGAATTTCACTTGAGACAAACTCTAAACTCCTTTATCTCTTAGGTGGACTTGTATATCACATAAATATCTTTTGTGGTCCATCTAACGATCCTCAATGAGTCAATAAGATAAGATTATCTCAGGTCTGTTGGATTTGTATCTTGAAGTGTTTTTGAGCTAACAAAACACTTGGCAGATAAACTTAAAAAGAATTCCAATTGAGATTAATCTCTATTACTTGGTTATCAAGTTTAGGGTTTCCTTAACTTGTGGGACAAGTAATTGATTGCTTTATTCCAAAGCAACCTATCTTATTGAATGCTATAAATAGAGGTGTCTTCGGACAAATACCGCAAGCATCAAGCATACGAGAAGGTCCTTAGGGAAGGTAGCGTAAACTCTTTTCACTTCGGTGAACGCTTGTTGTGGTATAGTCATCCTCTATAGGTTGCAGCTCCTCTGGGAACTCCCTACGACTATAAAAGACTTCTCTTGAGAGTTGGGAAGCACAGGTAGGAGATTGAGACCATATTTGGTTGAAATCGGATTAACATGTAACCTTGGTAACCTGATCACGTTCTTATCTATTCCATAGTCCGTCTCTTCTGCTATA
>JAJJMA010020734.1:0-22026 GCA_023529015.1 Papaver nudicaule | reverse complement strand
GACCGCCAGACCAATACCCCTAAAGTTATCCCCCCGTGTGAAGTTTTTATATCTCGATTGGTATGCAGATATTGCATGGTTATATTGAGTTTGAGTAGGCTTGTGTGGCTATGACTCTGTGGCCAACGTGAGTGTGGCGCTTTTAGAGACACGCATAGTGGGTGTGTAGAATCGGCCTTGGCCGCGGGCCAAGGCCAGGAATTCATGGCACCATGGATGTGGCGCCATAGCTCAGCACCTTGGCCTTGGGCCAAGGTTGAGTTTCGTGGCGCCATGCATTATGGCGCCACAGGTTCTACGGCCTTGGCCAAGGCCAGACTAGTTTTTGGCGCCATGACTCATGGCGCCATGGTCCAAGAGACCACGGCCTTGGCCTTTGGCCAAGGCCAAACTGTTGTGGCGTCATGATTCATGGCGCCATGGTCTGGGATGACCCGGCCATTGGCCTTTGGCCAACTTGGTTGCGGCGTTCTTGTCTGCGCTTGTGCTGTGGCGTATGGCTGCGCTTGTGTTATGGCGCATTTATGCGCTTGTACTACAGCGTGTTTCGAGTCATGGCGTGCTTATCCATGGTATATTAGACCATTATGTGTTTAGAGTGCGGTCTGCTTTAAGTGTGTTTAGGCTATTGTATGCCTCTCAGAGAGCTCTGGGCAGGCCTGGAGCTGCGGTACTTCTGAGGTTTTCATTGGGACTCGGATGTCGAGTCGTATTTCGAGGAGGAAACCCGAGAGGGTGCGGCTCCGTCTCTACCGAGATTAGGCGAGGGCCTGAGGTCTTTAAATATCGAGGAGGAAACCCGAGAGGGTGCGTCTTCGTCTTGACCGAGATTAGGCGAGGGCCTGAGGTCTTTAAATATCGAGGAGGAAACCCGAGAGGGTGCGTCTCCGTCTTGACCGAGATTAGGCGAGGGCATGAGGTCTTTAAATATCGAGGAGGAAATCCGAGAGGGTGCGTCTCTACCAATTCTCCACCATAGTACCGGTGAGCAATTTAGTTCTGATGCCGAGGAACTCGAAGCGATGTCGAAATGAAATAAATTGGTGGTTTTATGTGTTGGTGGGATGAATAGGCAATCACACTACGATATCATTCTCTCCACTCGGAAGTTATAAGAGGGAACTCGTAGAGCTATAGAGATCTGCCTGAGCAGGCAACCACCTCTTGGCAAGGTATAACAGAAGGAGATTTTACGATTTTATCCCTTCTCCATTTTTCACCATCTACACAGAGTAAACAAAAAAAAATATTGATTAAGAACTCCATTCATAAGATAAGTTTGTTCGCATAGATATATTTACAACAAAAAAGACCGAACTGCACATAGTTTGTTCATACACATAGATATTTCAAATAGGTATAAAAGGTCGAACTGCACAAAAAAGATAAAGGTTGTATGTGTTAGCCAACAATTAGATTTGCACAAAAAGGGGGACGATACTTCTGATCGTAATGGGTGAGAATCTTTGGATGAAGCACGAACCCTCCGACTGCAACTTCTCTAAAAGTACCTGCAAATTTGTTAGCTCTTACGGTGATTTCATCTGGCAGTAGAATTTCATCAAGCAAAACCTTTAGAAGATGATCAGGTACAACTACACTATGAAACACATGTGCCAAAGCACCAGTTGTTGATGATGGATTTTGGTATATGGGTAAAATTGTAAAATAACGTAGTGGGCTTAGAATAGATCCATATTAAAGGATAAAATTTTGCACCACCCTAAAAACCATGATGAATCACAACATAACTAGAAGAGCAGGACTACTGCAACAACCCTGGTTGGATAAGGAATGCTCTGGCCAACACCATCTTATGGGCACACGCCACCCTTGTTATGCTTGGCCATTACATGGCCAAGCTCCTCTTTGGCTAGCGCCATCTTATGGACACATGCCAAATTACAACATAACTAGGAGAGAAGGACTACTGCAACAACCCTGGTTAGACAAGGAATGATTTGGCCAGCACCATCTTATGGGCACACGCCACCCTTGTTATGCTTGGCCATTTGTTGATGGTGGTTTTTGGCAAGGAGGTCGCAAGAGTAATTTTGCACCAATTTCTGGCATCTTGGCGTCGTCAGGTGAATAGCTCAAGGCAAGGTATGAATTTATTTATGGTAGGGAAAAGAGAATTGGTTGTTATGGCCCTAGGCTACATGGCCACTGGCCTACACGCATCCCCATCCTTACACGCATCCCTAGCCTTGCTCACGCGCTATCCTTGCTTGCGTCCTAGCCATGCTTGTATCCTAGCCCTGCTCACGCGCTAGCCTTGCTCGCGTCCTAGCCATGCTTGCGTCCTAGCCTTGCTCACGCGTTAGCCTTGCTCGCATACTATCCATGCTTGCATCCTAGCCTTGCTTGCATACTAGCCTTGCTCGCATCCTAGCCTTGCTCGCGTCCCTTGTCTCTTGTCTTGGTTGTGGCCCATGCCACGACCCCACTTTTGTGGCTTGGGCGTGGTTGTTGCCACGACCCCACTTTTCCCTCTTGGACGTGACTATTTTCACGGCCCCACTTTCATCTCTTGGCCGTGGCTCTTGCCACGGCCCCACTTTTCTCACTCGGTCACAACTCTTATAGACCCCACTTTTATAGGTCGGCTATAAAACAATACTATGGCCCACTTTCAACACACGCCATAGCTTGAGGGTTCCACCTTTTAATCTTTGGGCTACCTCTACTTATGGGTCCCACTTATTCAAGTCCTAGTTGGTTTTGGTCTTTATTGAATCCATGATATTCTAGTTTCCTAATCAAATTCGGAAATCTGACTGATTACAAATTACCTCAAAGAACGATCAACACGATCTAATCCGTAAGGATTCAAGAGAAACTTCCTTCATGAAAGTTGTTCATCATCGAGTTTCCCATGACATACTAAAATTTCATAAGTTTAGAAAATATAGGCTGGCCTGGGCGATTTTTAGAGTAAGCGACGTGCAAACTGTCTAGAAATCTGAATAAGACGTAATGTTTTGGTTCATCCCTATGCATCCTATTGCCAACTTCCTAATAAGATTATTATTCTATGTAATATAGCTTATTATCATTCATGTGGCCCATCTTTAGGTCTTGAATTGGAAATACTCATGCATTCTTTTTTATGGCTACGCTGTGTTAGCATAACTCGCCTTTATTCCTATTATAGACTTGCTTCTATAATCAGTGCTACATTTCTTAATCATGGCTCATGGCTATAACTTATATTATTTTGGACATTCATGTGTCTTTATTACTTAGGGAATTGGTGCATTATATGCCACAAAGCAATTTTTCATATTTATGGCATACAGAAAGTCGTATTTACTTGACTATTGCCACAGAGGGTTGCTGAAATCCCCTCAGTCTAAATGGTGATTGCATAGATCAATCCTTAGACTATTCTCATTGGTTTAAATGGTGATTGCCCGGATCAATCCTTAGACCAATCCTAAAAGAGATACACAAGCTTATCGCTTAATTCCCTATCTTTATGCAAAGTCCTAAGCTTACCAGTAAATGGTACGACTTGCACTTAGTCAGCTTTGACTTAACAAATATTCAACACTTAAATAAATCTTACGAGAATCAAGTAAGTTACATGGGGGGATATTCTTTAGGGTTTTGGTATGGCGGTCTACGGCACGTGTGATTGCAACGGCTCAATCACTCAACAGGAAAGAAAGCTAAGTCGTGTGAACGTTGCTGGAAAGATGGGATGAGAAAGTGGGTTGTTAGTCTTCCCTAATATTAGGCGAAAGACTCTTAACAACGGGTCCCACTTACTCCGCGCTCCACTCTCCCACTTCTTTCACTTCTTACTAGATCAGTTGGAATTCTATTGCTATAAATAGGTCACTCGACCAGTTTGGAAAGACAGTTCAAGTTCAACAGAACAAACAATTCAATTCAGTGCAGTACAATCAATTCATCTCATCGATAATTGATTAACTCTTCTCATTCAGCATTCAATATCTAGTGAGAACTGAATATCCATTCTTTTATCAACTTTATTCACAACATCACAGAAATCATAGCAATTCTCAGATCTCATCTTTCTCGGCTTCCCTCCCTTAAACCAACCCTATTTCCTCTTCTTGTAACTGAAGCAATACTCGAACGACCATTTCTTGGTTTAGGCGAGTCTTGTTCGATCTTGACCTCTCGAAACCATTACAACTTTATACTACATCATTACACTTCACACTTTACCCCTCAGATTCTCTTTGTTGTTTTACACCTAAAACACCATTACATGGCCAAGTTCTCCCTGTCCACTAGGCCAAACTCGTCCAAGGGGATGGGATGGCCATCCCTGGCCACTAGGCCAAACTCGTCCAAGGGGATGGCGCTGGCCATCCCTGGACACTAGGCCAAACACCCAAGGGGATGGCGCTGGCTATCCCTGGACACTAGGCCAAACCGTCTAAGGGGATGGCGCTGGCCATCCCTGGCCATTATGCCAAACTACCCAAGGGGATGGCGATGTCCATCCCTGGCCACTAGGCCAAACCTCTGGCCACATGGCCAAAACTAAGTCGCGATAACAATCTGTGATATCCCTGACCACTTGGTCGAAACCTGATTTTGAACTATGTCATGACCTGGCCACTTGCCAGATTAAACCTACAGGCAGCGCCACCCTATGGCGTGCCTTGGCCATCTATGGCCAAACCTGTTTTCATGATCCGTTCTGCTTACATTCCATGGTAATGCATCAGAGGTAATCTCATGTCAATACTACTTTAGTCAAACACATGTTTGAGGTATTTCCTAAGTATCCATATTCTCCGACACGAAAGTCATCTCACATCCTTATAATAAGTATTGCTAAAGACCCAACATCCAATAATGGCAAGGTCAATGAGTTCAACACGAACTGACTCGAACAACGAGTCATATATATCATTCAACAGAGATGTCAAAACATGTCACATATGGGGGGATTTACATTAGGGTTTTGGTCTGGCGGTCTACAGCAGTTTTGGTGTGACACCCCACTTAGAAAGAGGTTGTACTCGTGGGAAATACTGGGGTAATGGGTAGTGGTCATGACTGGCAGTTAAGCTAACTCTACAGGAGTAAATCCATCATTCCACTATCTCCATTTTACCATTTTCCTCCACGATTAACAAGAGATCAGTGTATTTCTGAACATACTATAAATAGATGTTTTCATCTGTTTTCCAAGGACAATTCACCTCAATTTAACATAACTCAACTTAACTCAGTTCATCTCGATTCATCTTTCATTTTCGAGCAAAACCTGAGATTTAGATCCAATTGAGAAATCCTTGAGAAATCATAAGAAAAACCAAGTTGTCTTTGACAATCATCATCTTCCTAAGTTATACAGAAACCACACACATTACCCATTTTCAACCAGAAATACCTGATCTCACTCTTTCTCTGCTTCCCTCCCTAAGACCAACCATATCTCCTCATCTATGACCGAAGCAAGTCTGGAACGACCATTGTCTTGGTTTAGACTAGATTTGTTCGACTTTGATCTCTCGAAATTGAAAGTACTCTTTTGCAGTACATTGTTTTCCAGGGTAAAACAATTGGCGACCACAGTGGGAGATCAATCTCTCGGTTTCAGAAAACTTCATTTCACTCATAAATGGTCGAGCTAGGGTCGGAATCAAACATCAGCAAAATGAATTCTTCGTCCTCGGAGAATGGTGGTGGCATCGCTGACATGATATCAGCCACCCTCACTACTCACTTATCATCTTTTCCCAAAACCCGTTCAATCTTACCCAAAATCATTATCAAACCAAATGTGGAGCCTACCCCAGCCAACGCAGTAGATTCTCGCATCGATGCATGCTCTTATTTGGAGGCTTTGATGTCTCCAACAAGTCCACCACCAAAAGTCATACAAAAAACAATGGTCAGCGATGCTCGAAGCCCACGACGTGAAGTTAAGAAGACAATTGTACATGGTGATATTCGACGACCGCGCGCTCCTGATCATATGAGAATGATGGAGGAAAGCATGAGTCACCCAACCAAGTATTTCACTATCGAAGATCTAGAAAGGCTCTTATAAGCATATGGGGAAGAGACGAAGCCAGATCCGATCTATCAATATCAACCCTCTTATTCGAGTAGGGTACAAAGAACTCCTCTGCCATATGGATACGTCTTCCCTGTGTTTCCAAAGTACGACGGGAAGAGGAATGCACATGAACACATATCCTGGTTTGCATAATCGTTGGGAGAACATGAACGCCATCATGATTTATGGCTCAAAGAATTTTCCAAATCCCTGACTGGGAAGGCTTACACCTGGTACAACAACATTCCTCCCAACAACATCGCAACATGGGGGGAAATGGTGAACGCTTTCTACAAGAAGTATTTCTTTGTCGACTAAAGAATAACACTGTCAAATCTAGGCAGAATAGTCCAACACAGCAAGGAACACCCTGATGATTATGTGAAGAGATTCAGAATTCGAGCACTCGATTACCACGATGCAACTATAACCGAAGTACAATTAGTAGATTTGTGCATAAATGGCATGCTGCAAGTCTGTCGGGCACTTTTGGAGAATCTGCGCTTTCAGACGTTTTCTGAATTACATGGAGCAGCCATGAGATCAGCAACAACTGCCCCAACCCTTTTGGAAAGAGCAAACACGGAATATGTTCCTCCCGTCCAAAACAATGCCCCAGGAGTGATCTAATCCAAGCTATGTCAGAAGAAGGGAGGAGGAAAACTCCGACCACGATGGAATACCAATCCAAGCGCATACTCCAGGAATCGAAGACACCGTCGTCACATGGAGAGGCAGTCAAACCACCCGATTTCCCTTGCTCTATAGCATGATTGAATGGTTGGAGGTGTGGGTACAAAATGGAAATTAAACTGCCACATGTGCGGAAGTAGCCTACAGATGAGCATAAAGCAAATCCCAAATATTGTCACTTCCACAGATTCGTTCACCACCCCACTAGTAACTGTTATAGTTTAAGGTGGATCTTTAAGAAGAAGACAAGAGCAGGAGAGCTCTCGCTAAAGACAGGAAACTTGAGGAACGACGCTCAAAGTTATGTTGCGGGCTTCACTAGACAAGAGAAGCCTGTAGGACAAGTAGTCGTGTCATTAGTGGAAAATCTCTGTGAATTACTGCATTTCTCTAAATATCGGCGAGTGAGCGCTTTCGAATCACTCAATCAAATAGCCTCTGAGGCAGGTCCCGTGTTGCCAATCCCATAAATCTCAGGAATACCTCTTATAGCCGATCCAACATTAAAAGACATCACTTTCACTGAAGACGACATGATGGCAGAAAAAGGTCACAATCGGGCTTTGTATGTGACAGCACGTATCCAGGAAGCTGATTTCAAACGAGCCCTCATAGACACAGGAGCAGCAGCCAATGTTATCCCTATCAAGACCCTCAAAGCAGTGAAGGTTCCACAATGCAAGATCGTACGCCATCCCATTATAATCAAAGATTTTGAAGGTAACAAAACTAGCACTTATGGGCATATTCATTTAGATTTACAAGTGGGCCCGATTCGTACAAAAGTCAAATTCCATGTAATAGAGAAAGGACCAGAATACCACATGATACTGGGGCGGCCATGGCTTCACGAGAACAAGGTGGTCTCATCAACTTATCACCAATGTATGAAAGTTATGTTAGATGAGAATATTATTAGGATAGCGGCGTCCTCCTCCCCTTACTCGTCAGTATACGACACCGAATTATTAGAGACCCGAGATGAAGCCCCAAACAAGATTTACACGACACCGCTACCTGATTGGATGTCGATAATAGAGTCAGACAAACTAGAGGTATCTCCTTCCTCGCTGCCAGATCCTTCACCATCATCACGACCACCAAGGAAATTTTCAACGATTGAAGCACCAACTCAGTGTAACCTCGGGAAAACAATTTTGTAACTGCCTACGATGCTGACGGAAGAATCATCTACCACAAGCGGAAATGTTAACAATTAGCAGGGGAAGTTTGAGACGTATTTCCCCGCCCAGAAGAATGCAACAATAGTGAAGAGACGTCTGAAGATGGCATACAAGAAGCCCTTTTACAGTTGCAAGATAGTACTGATTCAACTACAAACGCTCTCGAGACGATGAACATCGGGATAGAAAAAAATCTGAGGCCTATATCCATAAGTTCAGCACTATCCCCGGATGAACGGTGTGGAATGATAAGCTTACTGAAGGAATACCAGGATACGTTCGCATGGACGTACGAGGAAATGTCAGGTTTAGACGAGAAATTAGTAACTCATCACTTGCACGTCATCCACAACTCCAAACCTGTCAAACAACCTCGAAACTTCAGACATGACGTTGAAGAACAAATTAAAGTAGAGGTCCAGAAGATGCTGGCGGCCGGGTTCATCAAGACAATTCAGCATCCAACAAGGTTGGCCAACATAGTCCTTGTAAAGACGAAGAACGACCAAATCAGATGTTGTGTGGATTTCAGAGATCTAAACAAGTGTTGCCCGAATGACGAATTTCCCCTGCCCAACATTGACATGCTAGTAGATGCTACTAGTGGTCATGCCATGTTCTTCTTCATGGAAAGTCAAAGACGAGAGCATCTCATCTAGAAGTACTATGACAAGTATTTGAACGGTGTCGAGAATACAAATTGATGATGAATCCCTTGAAGTGTGCCTTCGGAGTCTCCTAGGGAAAATTCCTTAGTTTTCAAGTCAAATAAGAAGGAATTAAGGTGGATCCCTCAAAGACACAGGCCATCACCACCATGTCGCCTCCAGTAATAGTGAAAGAACTCCAAAGCTTCATAGGAAAGGTATCTTATATCCGCCGCTTCATTTCAGGATTAGCACAGTTTGTTACTTCTTTTACTCCATTGCTCAAGAAAGGTGCGAAGTTCATATGGTCTTCGACCCAGCAAGAAGCGTCTGAAAAGACACAACAGTTATTGTTATCACCCTCCGTCATGAAGTCGCCTGTACATGGACGTCCATTGTTGTTATACACTGCTTCCAACGATGTCGATATCGGCTCCTTATTAACGCAAGAAGAGGAATACAGAGTAGCATATCATGTGTACTACATCATTCAAACCCTAAGAGATGCAGAACTCAGATATCCCAAAGTTGAGAAGGCATGTCTATCTTTGGTGTTCGCGATCCAGAAGTTTTTTTACTACCTACACTCTAATAGGGTGGTACTTATGGCAAAAGTTGATCCCATCAAATTCTTACTATCGAAGCCGGCCCTGATTAGACGCCCAGCCAAGTGGTTGATGCAAATGTCTGAGTTCGATATAGCGTGTGTTTCTCCGAAGGCAATCAAAGGACAAGCAGTGGCAGACTTACTCGCAGCATTCCCAGGAGAAGATGTTACTACCTTACGTGAAGATGTACTGGAAAAATTTCCGGAAATATCATTGGTAAAAGAAGAGACGCGACTATTGTACTTCGATGGTTCTGCCACCCCCAATAATGATACCGGGGAGCTGGAGTAGTCCTGGTTTCCCCAACCGGTGAAGTGTCTTCATACTCTTTTAAACTAGATTTTAAGTGTACAAACAATTCAGCAGAATACAAAGCTTCTCTTCTGGGGTTGTCATTAGCAAAACAAGCCGGAGACAATCATCTCGAGATAAGAGGGGATTCGAAGTTGCTGGTCAACCAAATGAATGGTGTGTATGCCCTAAAGGAAATCACATTTGCACCACATCGGGGAAAGGCACAAAGGATTTTGAATCATTTTGCAGAAGCGGTGATAATCCACACCGGGCGCACCAACAATCGACATGCTGATTGCCTGGCGACGGTGGCCTCAAAGTTACAATTTGAAGGAATTGAGAAAACCCTGACGGTTTAAAGACGTACTGTATCATTTGCTTGGGTGACAAAGGCGGACGAGGTCTTAGAAAATGACTGGAGAACACCGATTATAATGAACTAAATAGTTCACTCCCAGGGAAAAGGCCACCCTCAAAGATTTAAAGAACTTCTTCTTATTCCATGGAGTCTTGTACCACCGCAATTTTGACGCATCACTGTCAAGATGTTTGGGTGAAGAAGAGTCACAACAACAACTACATCACGTTCACGACGAGGTGTGTGGACATACACTAGTAATTACACTATATAGGCGGCTGCAATGGTTGGGCTATTACTGGCAATCCATGGAAACGCAATCACGAGCTCTTCAAGGAGCATGCATGAAGTGCCAATCCCCTCCCCACCAGGCAGAAATTCTCACTTTCAATGATACCGGGGACCGGCGTGATCCCTACATCAAGTATTTACGAGACAATGTTCTACCAAGGGAGAAGAAGAAAGCATCAACAATAACACAGAAAGCCAAACAATTTGTCTTTCAAGAGGGGATCTTATACCGAATAAGCTACGGAGGTAACATGTTGCGTTATTTAGTAGGATCAGAAATACCTGTCATTCTGAAGGAGACTCATAAGGGGGAACACCAAGGGAGAAGGAAATTATTTCTCCAAGTTCATGAAAGATACTACCGGCCTACTATGGAAGACGACGCCACGGATTTTGTACAGAAGTGTCACCAATGTCAAATCCATGGAAATCTCATCCACACCCCGTGCTTGCCTCTACAATCGATCAGCAGCCCATGGCCCTTTTATTGCTTGGGACTGGATATTATCGGAAAAGTCAATATTTCCTCGTTGAAATCCCATGATTACATAATTACAGCCACAGAGTATTTTACCAAATGGGTTGAAGCAATCCCTCTCAAGAGCACGACCGGCCTAACTATTGTTGCATTCATCAAGGAGTACATAATATGTAGATTCGGAGTGCCAAAACACATCATCACCGACAATGGTACTCCCTTCGCCAATCAACATATGGAGAAGATGCTTCTAAGTTACGGTATCAAACAAGTATATTCAAGTCCCTACTATCCTTAGGGGAATGGACAGGCCGAAAGTACTAACAAAACTCTTATACGAATCATGAGTA
The DNA here is from genome assembly GCA_023529015.1 of Papaver nudicaule. Taxonomy (NCBI): domain Eukaryota; kingdom Viridiplantae; phylum Streptophyta; class Magnoliopsida; order Ranunculales; family Papaveraceae; genus Papaver; species Papaver nudicaule. Next base: position 11,071 of record JAJJMA010020734.1, on the reverse strand, counting down.
GAACGGTACATAGTAATCCACGAACGTGGCATGAACAACTACCTATGGCCTTATGGGCTTATCGTACATCACCCAGAAGTTCTACAGGTACTTCACCTTTCTCTTTAGTCTACGGAGCCGACGTTGTCCTACCCGCAGAGATCAATAATCCCTCTGCTAGAATTGCAACTGCAAGTGGAGTTCAATGGAATGAAGAAGAAATATCAAACTCCAGGGTGGCAGAATTAGACTTTCTAGACTCCAGGCGTGATAAGGCACAAAAGCAAAACGAAAAATATCGTCAGAGGGTTTCCAGAGCGTATAAAAAAACCATACGACCCAGGGTTTTTCAAGTGGGAGATCTGGTACTCAAAACAGCCAAACACATCCAACAAGACGCATGCGCTCTGAAAAATTTGCACCAAATTGGGAAGGATCGTACCTCATCTCTAAAGCTTCGGCCAGTGGTTACAACAAGATAGTTACTCTCAATGGCAAACAAGAAGGGTCAGTACACAACGGGAAGTGGTTGAAGGCGTATTACGCCTAAGAGGTTCTTTTTTTCTGTTTCATGTTATTCTCTTATTCTCTTTTCCTTTCGTTCAAGTCATAATTAGAAAACCAACGGAGAATTTGCATTATCCAAAAAAAAAAAAAAATCCCTCACTAATACACGCAGAATGAACCACAAAATACTTGAACCGATACCTAAATCAAGGAAAGAGAAAGAAGCAAAACCTAGCCAAAGGCTAAAACAAATCCTCCAGGAGGCGGTAATCTCTTTTGAAGATTTGCTCCATCCTTTTGTTGAACGCTTCAGTTCTGAGTCTCAAACCATATATAACCTTTTCGGCCTTTGTCGTCTCCACCATCATCCTCTTCTTATTTTTGGCCAATTCCCGAGCCATCGCCTATTCCTTAGCTTTGAAATCCTCAGCCATCTCCCTTTCCAGAGCTTTCAGTCCTTCAATCATCTTATCAGCCTTCGGTGATTCTTCCTCCATGACCTTTTCTTCATGCGCAATGACATTTGAACAAGGAATCACGTTGGCAATTATGGCATCCCGGTCCACCTTGATAGTGTTGAATCTCTGACGAAGCCAACCAACATTAAATTTCAAAGCCTCGCAGGTAGATATTATGCCACCATTTTCTCATCTTCAGAGTGGTCACGTCATGCAATGTATCCTCCTTTATCTCTTTAATCACTGGTGATAAAAGAGACACCATAGTGACTAGAGCCGGGGAAACATCCTTCATCAAATCAGTAGTGGAAATGTGGCCAAATTTCTTCCATATTTTGGTATACAAAGAAGAGTAACGTTTTGGAACAAAAAAATACCCTATTTCCTCATAAGAAGAAGACAAGGATTTCATACGAGGAGAAAAGGGAAGGCCAGTAGAGAATTAGGGTATCCGTAATTGTATCTTGATTCTTACACAAGTAGAGAATGCGAGACCTTGCAGAGGGATTCTGTGGAGCAATTGCGTGTGAAGACAACACCAGTAAGTGGGCCGAACGAACCGAGTTTAACTGCTGGGATCAACCTAAATTCACAAACCTTAATGCTTTCAACTGAGTTACACCTTGAGAACGAACTTCATGGCGGCTCGGATGGATAGAATCTGGTGGCTAAGCGAACCTGTCATCCGGTGATACATGGAGTTTTGGGGATAGCTAAGCGAACCTGCTATTCTGCGGTTGTTGATATATGTTTCTAACAAAAGATAAACATGTATATTAATTGAGTCTAACGCTTGGTAACGACGAAGGAATTCTTGATCATCATCTTCTTATCATTATTGTTTATTTACTTTCATATTTTTTTACGTGATTTCAAACCAAACCCCCCTTCGTTTTACTTTTGTTATTGTTTTGATGATTTAAATAACATATCAATTACACCGCTCTCTGTGGGAACGATCCTTACTACCGCTATATTACTTGTTAATTAGTGGGAAATATCTCGATAATTTGTTGTGGTAAACGACACGCATCAGCAAGATCATCAAAATAACATATAGCCTTCTCACCTCATCTCTATTAACATCCAAGAGAATAATGGTATCATCCGCAAATTGTAGATGAGAGACCACTGTCCCATTATCCACAACTCGAAAACCACTAATTCTCTGTTTTTTAACAGCCTCATCAAGAAGTTTTGAAAGAATCTCCACCACCATAATAAAGAGAAAAGGCGACAACGGATCACCTTGTCTCATACCTTTTGAGGGTTTAATTCTCTCTGTAGCTGCACCATTAACCAAAACAGAAAATTGTGCGTCCATAATACACCATCTCATCCAACTCAACCATCTATCTCCAAAGCCATGCCTCTTCAGAATAGCAAAGAGTGAATTCTAGTTGACATTATCAATGCCTTCTCCATATCAATTTTACATAAAACACCAGGCTTTTGTTGTTTCAATTTACTATCTATCAATTCGTTCGCCACCAAAATCCTATCTAGGATTTGTTAGTCCTTTATAAAAGAACCTTGAGAACAAGAAATCAAACCAGGCATCACCACCTTCAATCTCTCAGCCAAAAGCTTAGAAATCACCTTATAGAAACTACTAATTAGACTTATAGGCATGAAGTCTTTTGTAGTTGCCGAGTCTTCCTTCTTAGGTACCAATTTAATAAAGGACATATTCAATCTCCAATCAGCTCTTCCTGTGCAGTGAAAATCATTAACAACAGCTAATAAGTCATTCTTAATGATATTCCAACAAACCTTGTAGAATTCCATGTTGAAACCATCCGGACCCGGAGCTTTGTTTCTGCCACACTTCTTAATTGCATCATGCACCTCCTCCTCGTCAAAAGATCTCTCCAACCAAGTACATTGAACATCATCAATAGAAGTGAAAGGCAAATCCTCAAAACTTTGACTAATTGTTGATGTAGCTGTAAAAAGAGATTTGTAGTAATTGTGAATTCCTTCTTGATTATATCTTGGTTGAAAATATCGACCCCATCTATCTCAAGTTTGGTGATACAACTCCTCTTTCGCTTAGCATTTGCGATGCTATAAAAGTATTGAGTATTCTTGTCACCATCTTTAAAACCCTGCACTTTTGCTCTTTGAAAAGCCATTATTTCTCTAGTGACCTTGACTTCATTCAGTTTCATCTCATTATCAGCTCTCTCCAATTGCTGAGTTTGATATAATCTTCTATTTTCCTCAAGCAAGTTCAATCTGTGAATATTCTCAGATAACATAGCTTTTTTTTTCTTAACATCCCCAAAAACCTCCCTGGCCCAAGCTTTTAAAAAGAACTTTAGGTTTTGAAGTTTTCTGAAGAAAACGTAGCTAGAGGTACCAACGAAGAGCATATAATTCCACCAAGATTCCACCTTCTTGTAAAAATCCTTATGAGATAACCAAGTATTCTCCACTTTGAAATAAGTCCTACATCTTATAGAAGTAGTTAGTTCAAAGAGCAAAGGATTATGATCAGATATTGTCCTTACCAACACCGTTTGAGTTACATTAGGTAAAGCTGCATCAAATTCATTACAAACCAATATTTTATCAAGCCTAGAAAGCAAAGGATCTGCTTGTTTATTTGTCCAAGTATAAGCACCTCCATTTAAAGGAAGATCAATAAGCTCCATGTCTACAATGAAGTCATTCAATAACTCCCTATTTCTCTGATCACCTCATTCTCTACTTCTCTCATCTTCACTTCTCACTGAATTCCAATCACCCATCAGACACCATGCATCATTACACCAATATCTAACCCCAGCCAAATCCCTCCAGAATTCTTCCCTTGAGTTATACTCACATGGTGAGTACGCACTCTCGTAAGAATAAAAGTGAAACCATTCAATTTTAGTCTGAACCGCATTGAGATAGTGTTATAACCCATTCTTTCATCCAAAACTTCAAGCTTGCTGGAGTCCCAGATTAATAACTGCCCACCACTATTTCCAGCCACGCTTTGTGAAGGAATACACCTCCAATCAAAGTCGGAGTCATACCATAATTGCCGAACAAATCACTGACTCATTGATGAAATTTTGGTTTCTTGGATAGAGCAAACCAAACATCTGTGAACAAAAATCAAATCTCTAAAAGGCCACCTGTTTGTCGTACCCGTTTAGTCCCCTGATGTTCCAGTTTAGCATTTTACTCCCCATTAGAAACCGACATTGTCCCTGAACTAATTTCTTCCATTTCATCTTCCTCCTCTACATCACCGCAGTTTGCTGTCTCAGAGCCATAGCTCTCCAAAGTGTCTTGTAAAACCTCTCCTGCTGCTATATGGGAAAATCTGTCTCTAAATCTCACCAAAATCTCATGTACCATCAGTTGTATCTGTGTTTCATCTTGTCTACGAACTCCTCCCATCTTACTACATAATTCAAAAGACAATTTACTTGTAGTGAAAATGACTTCATGAGAATCTATATTTTTTCTCTGTAGGTCACCAAGATTAATAATTATTTGATCTTCCTTGACCTGAAAGAGAGCATCCTCATCTCGAGCTAATGTATTCATAATTTCCCCACCATTCAATTGATCACCTACACCTTGGAATGGCACTAGATTAAGTTCAGGAGAGTGATTTCCTTGTATACCGATATGAACAGAATCGTGTCTGTCAGTCGCCCGATCCCTGGAAGTATCACCGTCATCTGAGTTATGCACAACATCATGTGTATTGTCCAGTAATATTGGTAGAGCTGAAACCTTACTCCCACCCACATCAACTGCTCCCACTTCTGTCGATATTGTATGAATAGTATCAAGTTTGGCTCGAGTCTTAGGTATACTGTCAGAGACTTTGTACACTGGGAAGGCAGCATTTACCATGTCATATGTTCCGAAAATATCATCGGCAATATGTTGACGTTAAGGTACACTATCCCTTCTCTCTGCCTGCTGTATATTGACATACTTGGGTTTAGCATTTTGTGATTTGTCACATTTTATGGCCTAAACTGATACAGGTGTATCCTAGTCTCTTTAGGAGCTTAGTCGACCTCGAGTCAGTTGAGGGAAGAACTCTATTTAGGAAAGGATTCCTATATAGAGAAGGATTTTTTTATAAAGAAGGATTCTTAGATTAGGAAATAGATTCCTAGGAGGTTTTGGGGAAACCCAAACCACTATATATAGAGGTGCCTAGCGCATAGCTTAGGACACCAAAGACAGAAGGCATCTAGTAAATCTAGAGAAGAAGTTTGTGAGGTAATCATTGTATTGCAAAAGCAAGCTTAGCAGATTGTGAGCCTGAAAGAGAGAATTGTAATATTGTCTTGTTCATAATCTAGAGAAGATATCTTTCTTCGTAATACTGTCCTTGTGCTACGTTTTACCTATCTTTCGTCTATAGTTATTTCGAATTCCGCCCTAATAACTCTAGTCATCAAGAGTACAGAGATTATACGTATCAAGTTGGTATCAGAGCTTAGTTAGCTCTTTTTTAGGAAACTGTGGTTTATGGTCTTCACTAGATCTCTCTACAAGAAGCTTGGTGAGTTACTCGTAAAACAGGAAGACGTTAAGAGGACAAGGAACCCTAGGATGAAGACAGGTGAAGAACCTAAGGGTGATAATACTCCGAAGACTACTGAGGAGAAGGTAGCTACGCTACAAACAGACATGAAGTTAATTCAAGACACTCTTTAAGAGTTGAAGGAATGTATTCTTTCCAATACACCCGAACCGAAGAAAAAGAAGAGTAAGACTCCATCTGAGGTTGCGGATAATGAGGAAGAAGAAGATAAACCAGAGGATGAGGAGGAAGAAGATTTAGGGGAAGGAAAAGAAACCAAAGAACCTAAAGAAACCAAACCTCTTGGTAAGAAACAGAGTAATCTGAAAATCGATTTCCATGTTGAGATTCCATACTTTGATGGGAGTATCGACGTAGAGAAGTTAGATGATTGATAGAGCGTCTAGAGACGTATTTTTCCTTTGAAAAGTTCAATTCAGGAAAAAAGATTGCTTGTGCGACATTGAAGCTACAAAAGCATGCTCTTACATGGTGGAAGGCTTATAGAAGACAAAACCAGGGAGCATTGTCGTGGAAGAAGTTCAAGGAAGTCATAAGGAAACAGTTTTATCCGGTTGGCTACCTTGAGGAAAGATGGCTCAAGTGGTACAACTTGAAGCAAGCATACAACCAGTCCGTGCAAGAATATACTTCTGAATTTCAGAACCAAGCTATGGTGTTGGATTTAGACTTAGGAGATAATGCTACCTATATGAAGTACATCTCTGGGTTCCATGAGTATATACGGAAGGAGTTGAAGATGTTTTCAGTCGATACTATCGCTGAAGCAAGTGTAAAAGCCCATGCCATTGAAGGTAGGCTTAAGAAACTGACTCTAAGGGAAACCTGAAAGTGAAATCTGGAGGTACCAGCGTCAAATGAGGTGAAAGAAGCAAAGACGAAGGGAAGTTCAATGACAAAGGAGGTTTGTCTTGCACACATTGCAAGCAAACAGGGCACGTAGTAGACAAGTGTTGGGAGAAGCATCCTCATCTTAAGCCAACAGGGATACAGAAGAGAGAAGCCAAGAAGACCACACTAGTTGCTCAGACTCCAAAAGAAGTTCAAGGACTGACAGAACCTAACTCGAAGCTTTCTCTAATGACCGGAGCAAAAGAAGGACCTACAAGAGATGATCCTAGGGAGAGACTCTTCATTGTGAAGATGCAAGTAAAGACAACATTGTTTGATGTCGTTGTTGACCCGGGAAGTCAGAAGAATTTACTTTCAAATTCTTTGGTACAAAAGCTAGGTTTGAAGACATTCAAACATCCAAATCCATATCTGTTAGGATGGCTCCAGAAGGAAGGAGGGTTACAAGTTTCGCAGCAGTGTACGTTCAAGTTTGCTCTAGATAAGTCCTATATTGACGAGGTTACATGCGACGTAGTACCTTTGGATGTGTGTCAAGTTGTACTAGGAAGTCCTTATTTATGGGATATCGATGTTACTCTATATAGGAGGGAGTAGAAGTATACCTTTGAGAAAGAAGGTGAGACTTATGTAATTTGGGCTATAGAATCTCCTCTTGTAGGAGAAAGTCTGATTACAGCCACTCAGGCTAAGAGGTTGGTGAATGCTAGTACCAAGTTTATTCTCCTTGTGATCCGTTCTCTAGAAGAGAAGCCGAGTAGAGTTTGTTTGACAAGAAGACGACCTAGATAGGTTGACGTTGAAATATGAAGATTTGTTTTCAGAAATCAAGGGGTTACCAGCAAAGAGGAGTGTGGAACATGAGATCATGTTGATGGGAGAAAGTTCTCTACCTAATGTAGGGCTCTACCGCACATCCGTAGAAGAATCTGAGGAGATAAAGAGATAAGTCTTAGAACTACTAGAGTTAGAAGTTATAGTACCTAGTGCTTCACCTTGTGGATCAGCCGTGTTGTTGGTGCCGAAGAAGGATGGAGGCTGGCGTATGTGTATAGATTACCGAGCCTTGAACAAGATCACAGTCAAGAACCGCTACCCGTTACCACGGATAGATGACATGATGGATCAATTGGAGAGTGCTCGAGTCATTACAAAGTTGGATCTTAAATCTGGTTATCATCAAGTGAGAGTGCGAGAAGATGATACATGAAAGACTGCTTTCAAGACCAAACAAGGCTTGTTCGAATGGTTGGTGATGCCGTTTGGTTTGTGTAATGCTCCAGCGACGTTTATGCATTTGATGAATGATTTGTTACGACCCTTTATAGAAGATTTTGTCATTGTTTACTTGGTTGATATCCTCGTATATAGCAGAACTTGGGAGGAACATCTTGTTCACGTTGAGAAGGTATTTCACGTGTTACATGAAGGCCAGCTGAAATTGAACGAGAAGAAGTGTGAGTTTGGAAAGGAAGAGTTGGTATATCTTTGTTTCATTGTTGGTGGTGGGAAACGTAAGATTGATCCAAGGAAGGTTGAGGTGATCACTAAGTGGCCAAGACCTAGCACGGTGACTGAAGTCAGAAGTTTCTTGGGAGCTTGCACATACTTGCGCAAGTTTATTAAGCATTTTTCTACTATTGCTGGGCCACTACATGGTATGACGGGGGCTAAAGCAAAGTTTGATTGGCAGCAGACCCATGAAGAAGTTTTTCAGTTACTTAAGAAGAAGATTTCAGAAGCACCAGTATTAGCTTTGCCTAATTTACAACGCACTTTTGAAGTTGAGTCAGACGCTTTTAACTATGCATTAGGAGGAGTGTTACTACAAGATGGTAAACCAGTGGAATACCATTCAGAATTGTTCTCGGGTTCTATTAAGAACTATCCACCTTACGACAAGGAATTCTATGCCTTGTATCAATGTGTTAAACATTGGAGAGTGTATCTCTTAGGTAAAGAAGTGGTAGTGCACTCGGATCATAAACCATTGGAGTATCTACATGCACAAACCAAGTTACAACAAGCTCGACAAATGAAGTGGATGTCCTACTTGATGGCATTTCATATAATCATCAAGTACAAGAAGGGAGTTACAAACAAGTTGGCCGATATGTTGTCAAGACCGCCAGTTAGTTTATTGGTGGCTATGCGGATTCAGCCAATTGTTCCTCAAGAGTATGCTGAGTCGTACGCATCTAGTAAAGACTTCAAAAATGTGTTAGAGAAGGTAAAAGGTGGTTTGAAAGGTGAGTTTGAACTCCGAGATAGGTTATTATACAAGGGTCAGTTGTTATGCATTCCAGAAGATGGAGATAGGTTGCAATGGTTGAGAGAAGCACATACATCCCGAGTTGCTGGACAATTCGGGATGAATAAGACGCTACTTAACCTACGACGTTATGTCTTTTGGCCAAAGATGCAAGATGATGTGGCTAAGTTTGTTCGAGGTTGTAAGTTGTGTTGCACATCTAAACCCTCAAACAGGAAACATGGGTTATATCTACCATTACCGGTACCATCAAGACCTTGGGAGAGTATTTCTATGGATTTCCTTGGTGGATTGCCGAAGACCAAGTCGGGTCATGATTACTTGTTCGTTGTGGTTGACCGGTTCAGCAAGATGATTGCATTGATTCCATGTACAAAGACGGTGACAGGAGCGGGTGCAGCAAAGCTCTTTTTCAAGCATGTGTGGAAGCATTTCGGGTTACCTACCTCGATTATTTCTGATAGGGATAGTCGGTTTCTTAGACACTAGGTTGAAGAAAAGTACAGCTTTTCATCCACAAACAGACGGGCAGACGGAAGTAGTCAATAGGACTATGGTTCACATGTTACGGGGATATAATTCTAAGCATCCTAAGACTTGGGATGAGAGTCTACCATATCTACAGTTTGCTTTCAATAGAGCGGTTCACAGTTCTTCGGGAAAGTCTCCTTTCGAGACGTGTTATGGCTACTTACCGCCTAGTCCTTTCGATTTGGTGTTTTCAAGTGATACAACAGTTGGGGGAAAAGAAGGAAGTGAGAGACAAAAGGCACAGAAGTTCTTGGAAAAGATTTCTCAAATTCATGCGACCGTTGAAGCACAATTGAAGAAGTCACAAGCCAAATACAAGGCAAAACATGACAAGCATCTTGTTCCTTGTAATTTTGGTGTTGGTGACATGGTATGGTTGAAGTTAGGAAAGGAAAGGTTGAAAGGGGAAGGTAAGAAGTTGAAGCCATTGAGGTATGGGCCATTTCGTATTCTCGATCAGATTGGTGACAATGCATTTCGCCTCGATTTACCACCTTATCTAGGAATGTACTCGGTCATTAATGCCGAATACTTGAAGTTGTTTGGACCACCGTTACTGGATGATGATGGGGATGACAAGATGATCTTACCGCGCATAGAAGACTTATGGTTTGATCGAGAGGAGCCGCTGAAAGAAGATTGCATTTTGGAGCGAAGAGTGACTAAGACACGGCAAAAAGAAAGAGAAGCTTTCCTAATTGGATGTCAAGGTCAAGTTCCCAGCAAGGCTAAGTGGTTCAACAGGGAGAAAGGAACACTCGAGTTCCCTAATCTCCATTTCTAACTCTCACAGGAGTTCAAGTTCTTAAAGGGGAGACCCATGATACAGGTGTATCCTAGTCTCTTTAGGAGCTTAGTCGACCTCGAGTTAATTGAGGGAAGAACTCTATTTAGGAAAGGATTCCTATATAGAGAAGGATTCTTTATAAAGAAGGATTCTTAGATTAGGAAATAGATTCCTAGGAGGTTTTGGGGAAACCCAAACCACTATATATAGAGGTGCCTAGCGCATAGCTTAGGACACCAAAGACAGAAGGCATCTATTAAATCTAGAGAAGAAGTTTGTGAGGTAATCATTGTATTGCAAAAGCAAGCTTAGCAGATTGTGAGCCTGAAAGAGAGAATTGTAATATTGTCTTGTTCATAATATAGAGAAGATATCTTTCTTCGTAATACTGTCCTTGTGCTATGTTTTACCTATCTTTCGTCTATAGTTATTTCGAATTCCGCCCTAATAATTCTAGTCATCAAGAGTACAGAGATTATACGTATCACCTAAACAACAAGTAATTCCTTTCTTAGCAATGTCACATAGATATACTGGTAGGGTATTCTCAAATACCAACCTATGATTGAATCAAAATCCATAATATATGGTTACATATATGCCAGTAGAGCTACATAATTCTGTAAGAAACCAGAGCTATCTTCCTACAAAAAGAAAGACCAGAAAAGAAACATACAGTTATTCCTCACACATGGCCATATTATGAATCAACATGACAAAGTTCAAAAGCCAGAAAGATTGCTAAACATATAGTTATTCCTTGTATAAGAGCAAGCACTATATATGGTGCACCTTTTTGATGAATAGTAGGTCAAAAGACCTAAAACTTGTATAAAAGTTGTGTCACAACTTAAAACTTGTCTCACATGTGAGACAAGTTGAAAAAGGAGGGGTACCGAAATACTACCAACTTTTCGTTTTGGCTCGTGAGTCTTATGGTTTAAGTCTGGACGATCTCAAAAATCAATATCCAAACTTATAACTGGAGTTGTTAGACCTCGACAAAGAGTACTTTGGAGTCAACTCGACAGTTATGCAATAACGTACTACTTGGTGCTTTAATTATAAATCAGAGTTATAATGCGGAAAGTAAAAGCACAGAAGACACCAGAGATTTT
>JAJJMA010020712.1:5893-21136 GCA_023529015.1 Papaver nudicaule | reverse complement strand
CCAAATTCAGTCTATAGTTGAGGTGATTTGAGGTAGTTTATGAATGAGCCGGTTTCTCTTTCAACGTGGGTGAGGAATACCTCAGAATAGTAACGGGGAAAGGTTATCCCTTTCTGGCGTACTTATTATTTCCACACCCAAAACGCATACAGAGAAAAACAAGAATCAAACCAAACATAACAAAATGAACCCCAGAGATACAGGGATTGCAGAAATTTAGGTTCTAAGAATTCCAGATATTCATATGAACATTAACCAATAAGAAGTTGTTCCATGTTTCAAAACTTAGCAGTTCTGAGTATCAGCTAGAATGACACTTTTAACAGTTTTGTTTCGTTAACACAGCTGCAACAGGCATGAAAAAAAAAAAAAATCCTACTCCTGTAATAAATCAGCCCATTTTAGCTGTGAGTTCGACATCGAGAAACAAACCCTTAACACTTCCTGTGCGTTTACCACCCCTCATCACACCGATACAAAAGTTAAAGTCTTTCTTCACCACAAGAAACCATCTGTTGTGCAGCACCGATTTTCAAGGTTGAAGAAGAGGCGAGCCCGTCACAACTCCAAATACAGAGGGGAAATTCTTGGATCCCTTTATGTTGTTTTTCATTGCTTTGGTCAGAATTTCACCGTTAACTTGGCCATCTTGCAAAACTGTTCCACTCCTGCCTGCTGGTACTTGGTGCACTGGCGATGACTGGTCTGAAACTGACTGCTCTGCAAGCAGTTGCTGGTTCTACTTCTCAATGTACTCAGGGAACATTCTTCGAAATACGTGGCTGTAATTCCATTAGGTAGAATATAATAAGATCACTAATAACAAGGAAAAGTCTGAATAATGTTGAATTAAAGAGACTGGACCTGTGGGATGACGCTAACGGAGGTCTTAATGGTCTACCTATGTCCTATTTTTCAGTCCTACCACCAGAAAACCAGAAAATATTTCAAAGTTTTCCAGTTTGAAAGATACACTTGCTTTGATATACTAGACATTTCTTTCATACGCCAAACTGCCAAAAAGTTCTATATGTGGGTAGCCTACCAAATGCATTTCATAGTAAGTGAAAAGTTGACATGACATGACTTAAGACTTATATTCTCTAGATATCTGAGCTTAACCCGTGGTTTTACTTCTTTTAAGTGGAGCTTAACACTAATGGTAAGAAGAGAATGTTAAGACGGTTTAATGGTCCATCAGATGCTATACAACATAACGATTAGATACCTTGAATCAGAAGCATACCTTTTACAATTGAAAGCAAGATATGCCTTTGTAAGTCTTTGCTTCTCAGCCGCAGTGGCTGAGACACTTTTAATGGTGGAACTGTTGCCCATCTGCATATGAGATAACAAAATACTCTTACAACTCCTTTCTATGAAATCAAAGCCAGAAATTATTGGTTGCTACTTGCTTTGAATAAAATGGTGCAAGTGACTAAATTTTAGAACTTGCAGGCACAAGACAAAAACACAGCATTGGGGAAGGATTTTCTTATTTTTGATTAGTAATGTATATATCCAAATGAACAGTAGTTCCTCATTGAGATAACTCTTCTGATACATAAAACAAAATAAATTGTAAGCAAACGTATACAACTCACCATAAATGATAAAAGTCCTGTGAGAATACTGCATTAACGATACAAAACGAATTAGTTTGCATAAGTAGAATAACGACAGTGCTTGCATCAGAAGATCAAGCATCGGCTCAGAAAGGTACCCATGATCATTGGAAATTAGAGAAATATCCAAGGTGTAAATATGCATACCTTGATACGGACCACATTGGGTTCCAACTATCTGGCTGAAACGAAGAAGGGAAAAACAACGCAAAAATAAGTAAGGCTAGACACCAAGCACCAAGAAGTACCAATAGAACCTTTAAATCAAAGAGTAACTTACAGTCACTCATGGACAAACATATTTTCTTTTGTGTGATAACACGACCATTCCGTATCATGCTGAAAATTTATAATCTGCAGCAAAACCAAGTCAGAATCACCAGATATAAGAAACCACCAGGGAAGATAATGAAACAAGTCCAGCAAAAAGAATGGATAGCAGGTAATCATAATACCCCTATTGTGATGAATAAAAAATAAGACTCAGGAATGACAGATATGGAAAGCTCGAGGGTCATCCATATCATATGAGCTAGTGACCAAGAAGTATCCTTATTCCTTAAGTAGAGGTGGAAAAATTGGAATAACACTGTATCTTCTAATTAGACAGTACGAAACGTCTAACATACCTGCAAAGGGTGTACCTTCACTTCCCTCCAGAACATAATCTAAAAAATAAAGTGAAAAGAAGAAATAAGGAACCAGATGCAACAGACATTAACAAAATAGGAAGGAAGTGTGAAATACAGGCGATTGGCAACCAGGACTTGGAGTACATACACACATCAAAATAACAGTGAACAACATATGGATGTGATACCAAAAGTTACACAGACAAGTGACAAGCAACACTTCATTCGAAATCATAACCAACATCATGATAACAAAGTGAAAAAATAAAAATAAACAATCTCCTTTCATAAGTTTGCTCTTTTGAGATTCATTCCAGTTTTCTACAATTTCCCCTTGATGTAAAAGAAAAGAAGTGCAAATATTGAGAAAGCCATTGATAGTCAATGATAGAGGTAATGGCATTCCTTGGAGAACAGAATCCAGACTAAGTCAGTCAAGAAACACGTAAAAGATAAAAATAACTCACACCACTAAAAAATTATGTGGGAAACTGGTTCCTACAAGATCATCAAGACAGTTACATCATAGTAAACAACCTTGGACAGGAAAAGAAGCAAAAGAACAAAATCATATATGAAAGATAAAAAAAATTAGAGGCAAATTTCTCCAGCAGGACACTTTACAAAGTGCTCTGTATTCCTTTTGAAGGCGCTTGATGCAACCAGGTCATCTGTACTCAATGAGCTATAGAGAAATGGAATGGATTCAAAGAAATAACTATGCACTAAGCAAGAAATAACTATGCACTACCAAATTCCAAAAACGGGTTCAAAAACTATTCAAGACTCTATCTAAGATAACATTTCACAACCCGTTTCATTTGCCAGAAACCCACTTTGTTATTGATACTAGAATTGCTAAGACAACACTCAGCCACCACACCACTTTGAACTAATAGCAGTTCGCATGAATGTTTCAGTAAAGCCATTACACTGAATGGTAAACATATTTTGACCTAAGGCATGCCCATCGAACTCAGATAATATGGAGTTGGATATGTGGTCTTTTTGGCTCCAACTGCATTAGGAATAGGATACAAAGTACAGCATAACAAACAAAAAATGCCATTTCCGCCTTTAGAACATCTAACTACTGGGACTATAAGCATTAAGCTACTCTACTATAATCTACCAAATTAGAGTATCTGCTTCCATTAGAGAAGATGAGATTCACCAACAAGATCAAGACAGCAGTATTCGGGCTTCAAGTGAGCTTGTCAAGGTCATATTCCCTTGGAAAATTATAGGATAAAATCTTACACTACACAAATAAAGTCGTAAATTTGTAATAATCCTAGTTTTTATCTAAGCCATGAGATTATTGAGGATGACCACACAAGAATAAAGTCCCAGGATAATAGTGAAAGAATGCATTATACCTCTCCTCCGCAGCCCTGGTGATAACGAATTATCCAACACCTACAAGTCAATCAGTTTCCGTCAATTATCAATATAACTTAACTTGAATTACAACAACACAATAATTTACAACTGCGAAATTAGTACAAGACAAAAAACCAACAAAACAATATTCGTAACTAAGAAATAGTCATAATTATGGAGTCTATACTTGTAAAGAGCCTAAAAGGACCAGTATCAACTTACTATAGCTATGTATCATATTTTGAATAACTTGTGAATGATGCTTAATCAGAAGCTAAGCTTACACAACAACAACAAAGAGTAATCAAACTGACTCCGTAAAAGGACTAGAATATAGATGGACAGAATGGGTCAAATTAGACACATTACTAAGCAACTCTTGTACTAGGTTTCCAAGAGATGTCACCATATCTCTTGCAGTCTGGTGGTATGACTTCGGATTTCCAGCCAAACTTTTACAGAAAAGCCTCAGATAAAATATTAATACTGAGAAAGAAAAAAAACTAGCATAAGATCTTCACCTCCTAAAAAAGCATTAAGCACCTTCGTCGATTTAGGACATGGTTGTTTTACTTGGGCTATTTCCTTCTCATGTTCTTCAATTTATATGTTTGCTGCTTCAGCTTTAGCATTAACCTCAATTACTTGTCCTTACAGCCCCTTTTATGACGAGAACCCCCCACCTTAAGTTATATATATCTCTTCGTGTGTGTATAATTAGCTTCTCCTCGAACCTACATACACACGGATATCACTACACGCAATAATTATGTGATACAATTCAGAACTTCTGTGAACCTATATAACTAACAGCTAAACTTAAGCAAAATCAAAAAATAGCTAAAGCCCTTAAAAGTATAAAGAAGATTCACCTTATATTGAAATTAAAATTCGTCTTTCTTCTATTATAATTTAAGTTCATCCTTGTTCAATTCTTTGCTAAGGTCTCACAATTTCTCTTAGGTTCCCCAAGCTGTCCATTTGGGTAATTGCCAACTCAATCGTTAATGATGATATGGCATGTGAGGATCTCCTTCCTTCTGCAATAGAAAGGAAATGAGATGAATTAATTAAAAATATAATCACCAAGAATTAAATTTGAAACTGATTTTAGTACTTACTTGATATTATGGACGACAACTCGGACAACAAATCCATCTCCAAAAAGTTATGAAAACCCCATTTCCGACTCCGCTCATATCAAATCTCCAAATCAAACCATTTCTTTCTTCTCCCTCTTTTATTTTCCCTCTTTTCTTCTTGTGATTCTGTATTCGTATACACCCTCGAATCTTCTTCCGTAACAACTCAATCATATTCGATTTTCTTCTTATAGCAACACCTTCTTCCATATCTCTGTTTCTAGATTTTCTTTGTTTCCTTGATCTACAAATTGTCACTCAAAACTTCTTCATTTTACTGTGTAGAGAATGGAGTATGTGAATTTCAAGGTTCTGTTGTGTGGGTGTGTAGATCTGAGTGTCTTTGCGCTTGGAATTGGAAGGTAAAGTTTAGGGTTAGGGCTTTTAGATATTTACGCCCACATTGTTACTCCGAGTTGATGTGTACCGTATGTAATCAGATTATAAGAGAAGCACTATGGTTCCCTATTAATAAAGAATTCTCTATTGAATAGAGAAATGCAACTACTATGGTGCAAAATTTCTCTATTGAATAGAGAAATTGATGGACTTCTCTATTGCCTGCTACCAATCCGTAGCAGGCAATAGCAATAGAGAAGCGAGGCGGAAATCCAATTCCCGCAGGGCGGAAATCCAATTCCCGTAAAATTTTAAAAAATCCTTCTAATATCTTCTGTGCGGAAATCCAATTCCCGTAATTGGGATGGGACGGAAATCCAATTTCCGTCTCTAAATAGCTAAGACCACTGTGGTTGCTATTTTTTCGACATTTCTCCCTTCCCCTTTCTCTATTCAATAGAGAAACAATAGGGAACCATAGTGCTTGCTCTAAGATATGGGCAACTTTTATGGTAAGAATACTTTTTTCTTTTTTTTTTTTAAATAGGAAACGAAATTTTAATTAAACTTAAACTTGTGTTACAATCACTTGTTCTCTAACGAGAACTTGTGTTACAATCACTTGTTCTCTAACGAGAGATCGTAACAAAACTGGAAAACTGACAGAGTATTGATATTAGATCATAGTCTCCCTTCCTTAGTATTAGTGTTTTTTTGGTACATATGAACACTTCAAGCTAACACAAGTTGATAACAAAATTACTAATGACATTATTATTATTATTATTCGACCATTTCACTATCCCTAAAGAAAATTGATATCCACAACCAGGGTGCTCTTTTTGCAGATGACTCTGAAGTATAGGAAACTTAGAAAGTAGATTTACTCGGTCTATCAAAAACTTGTTGAAACGAGTGTATTAAAACAAAATATAAAATGCCAATCGGTCCATAAAAGACATGTCGAGAAAAATATCTCTTTCCCAACTAGTTGGTGAGAGACTTGTCGAGATTGAGTTCAGAAAGAAAGAAAAAAGTCAAATTCTTACACAATTAATTGGCGTAAATCATCCAACAATCTATTTCCTAGGTTGATATTACAAAATAGTTTTTAAAAAAAAAGTAAGTAGTTCATAAGGTACATAGAAATTAGATCAAACTATCGATAAAAATAAAAAGAAAGGAAGACTCGTTTCTAAATTAATCAACGTAATATAGTTTGTTATGGATTTTTATTTTTTATTATTTTTGAATGGTAGGTCGTATTTGTTAGATCATCGTCGGTTCGACCCACTAAGTATTAGATGTCGGGTTTAATTGTCATAATTTAGTGATCAAAACCCGTTCAATTGAAAACATTTACTAACGTCAAACTTCATTAGGTTAGACTTAAAATGTAGAAAATGACTAATCTAGAAGATAAACTGAAGATTTGAAAACAGTTGGGGAACAACATACTTATTATCCTTTTATACAAAGGTTAGTAAATTCACTTGGTCTAAGCAGAAAATATATTATTAACTTAATACTTGTTGATTATTTGTCAATCGACTTGGTCACTTGTTGATCAAAAAGTCGTACTAACCAAGGTAGTTTAAATCGGTAAAATCGGCCGATTAAATCATGATTCACAAAAAATCACCGATTCTGACAATTTTAGCCGATTTTCAACCCAAACGAGTCGCCGATTCTAACGATTTCGTCCAACTGAGGAAGATGAAATTGAAGGATTTGAGTTTGATTTGGAGTGATTACATGTTTAAGTTATCTTTATTACGTCTGAGCTTGGAACTTGTATTTTGAACTAATTTCTTTATGTTGAGTTAAACTTATTTAATTTTAATTATGCATATGTTAAACTTATTTGATTTTAATAGTATTGTTTTCCATTATTAGTGTTATATGATCAAGTATAGGAGCTATAGGTTATATAAATTTTAAATTGCAATCCGATTTTTCAAACCTATTTTTTCCGATTTCCTCCCCGAGGTTTTCGCGAATCGATCCAAGGGGTTCGACCGAGTAACCGATTTTACTGATTTAAACTACTTTGGTACTGACTTATAATGAAGTTGTATGAGAGTAACCCTTGAAGTCTTTTTTATACTTCATAATAATTTTTGAACCATTATACAATGTTTCTCGGAACTTTGTATTTTATCAATGGTTGTGACATGAACTATATTTATGTATTCGTACTTATATTAATGTTTATTTTGGTCAATGGTATGTGAAGTTTTATTCTTGATTGATTAAACTTCATGTTTTTGTGATGCAAGTGCTAAACAGTAACAAGGATTTACATCTTAGTTATCATTTTTGCATTCAAGCTTGCTAGTATTCTTTATGAATCACTATGCATAAATAATCATTACTAAAATTCCGTTGTATGTACTAGCAGTTGACTTCTTGTTTTAGAAATCAATCACCAACGTAAGGAATCAAATCATAAATGCTCGGTATCGATCTCCTAAGCTAGGCATTAATGTCTCTATCTGAAAATCGTTTACTGATGCTACATATGAATCAATTACTCAAAGCAAGAAATTGATCCTAAGCTAAGTATATCCCTCTCTTGGGAATCGATCACTGGAGATTAGTAATTAATTTCTAAACTAATTAGGAATTGATTACCTTATAGTAGAAATCGATTTCTACTTTTGGAGCCGATTTTTTATACCAAAAAATTGATTTATCCTCAGGGGAATCGATTTCTCTTTCTTAACAATAAATGTCTACCTTTGGTAATAAATTACTTGATCTAGGAATCGATATCCCCATATTGAAATCGATCTCTTGATGCACCATTTATTTAACTTGTATATGTAATGTGTGAGACAACTATTAGATAATTCATAGTTGGTACTTAACGATTATTCGTTTAAATATGGTTGAGGTTCGGTTTGGTCCTACACATGAGCCCACATGTTTCGGTTCATTTTTAGACAGTCAAGAATACAATATTCGAACTTGCAAACAATGTTTATTGTTTGGCAAAATTGGACATGAAGATTTAAACAATCTTATCTGAGAAAAATTAGTGACATTATATCAAAGCTTTATTGTCAATCTATTAACTTTGGAAATATATTTATTTATCATTTATTATGACATTAAATTAAATTGATATTCTTGTCATTTCCCAGTTTGCCGAATATACTAGTAAAAAGAAGGGGTACCCAAATACACCATCAACAAAGACAAGAATATCAATTTAATTCCTTGATCTTTACTTTGATAGTCCAGTCATTGTAAATCAATTTAATTTAGTTTCCCAGTTTAACATGAGTTGAGTCTAGGATAGAAAAATTCATACAAAGACAAGTCATTGTAAATCTATAGTCAAGATTTTGAATTATTTGCATGCAGGTCGATTATAACGATAACTTGTTTTTAATAGATCAAGGAATTATAATGCGGAAAGTAAATTAAAGTAATTAAAGTAAAGAAAGACACCAAAAATTTTGCTTACAAGGAAACCGCAATCCAACAGAAAAAACAGGGACTTAGTCCAGTTTGAACACCGCACAATATTAAGAAGCTACAAACACTAGACTACGTACTATCATACTTCAACCTGGAATTGAGTTTGAGACCAAACCGACCCTCCAAGTGGTTCAGTTACCGTCATATTCCTTACGTTCTCGCAAGACCCTTACGCTTGACTTCTTAGCCGCTGCTAAAGGGTTGCTTTAGTAATCGATCTGTGTTTCAACAGAGAATATTAGGTTAGTACTCGATCCACTTTCGACTGAGAACGCTTGTACTCATCTGTCCTCCAACAGAGAATACTGAAAGTGACTTCCTTTAGATATGATCAAGGTTATTGTGAATACCATATTCTATATGTACCTTAAAGACCGCATCAAGACTTGGAGGAGATAAGAACGGAGGGGTCAAACTCCACTTTCCACACCAATGTAGCCGACATAGTCTGACAAGCGGAGGAATTAGCCTTCGCTTCCTCACCAAAGAAACCGACATAGTCGGACCTGTTTACCCTCCGCTCCTGAAGACATTGTACGTAAACCGACTTTGTGGTATGGATTAATAGTACTAGATCATTACAGCTCGCAACCGAGAATCAGTTCGCGAACCAAAATCTGTTTTTGTTACTCGCATCTCAAATATTTTCCAAGATTAAATATTCTATGAATATTGGTGCGCATACAAAGTATTTCATGGAAAGGGTGTCGAACTTTTTTCACTATATGATCCTATTATCGTAGTAAACCAAGTAACTTTGTGTATACGAGTACAACTTCAATGTTATGTCAGAAGTCTTTTTAACAACTAGGAGTACTAAAGTCATCCACTATGTTTAGAATGATAGATAAGTAGAATAATAATAAGATTACATAGGTTACAACTCCTACTAACATTTGCTGATGAAGATGTAAAGATGTCTCCTGTAATCTTCGGTCTTAATTCATTTTCAAAGTCTCAACTAACTAACCTAATTCCAATATCTAAAACCTAACTTTGGTAAACTAAATCAAGATTTGTGTTTTTGCAACTAAACTTAACAACTAACTTGTCATACCAAAGTTAGTAGGTTTCACCGAGCAATGTTTTAACAACTATATCCTTAGACATTTAAGGGATATCTCTAATTGTATCTAAATTAATAAATGCTATAATAAATGTGTGGGATTTAATTTCCTTTTTACACATTTTACCACATGTTGTAAAAGAATATTTGTTTCGATATTGATGATTATATAAAATTCAAGATATTATTTTCTTTATAAACCTCGGTCGAAAACTATAAATAGGAGTTCATATTCCTCCTTAAATCTTAGTACCTAGCAATTCGTTGTTGGAACGCCAAGCTTTATTTATTTTGCGAATTCTTATTTTCTTGTTCATAGTTGATATTGTGAGGCTTCCTAGTGGACCAAGAAGCCTAGAAGTATATATCTCTAATATGTCTTAACTTTTATAGGTACAAGACTGACGGTAAAAGTCCTTTTTCTAATCAATTTAGTTTGTGAGCAAGTTGCAAAAATATAACTGACATATTCTTGCTTACATATTTTATCTTTGATGATCGAGGATTAAGTGTCCACTCTAGCAATTCTTACCTTACATATTTACCTACCTGATGTTGAGATCACTCTAGCCTTAAGTACGTATACAACTTGAATCATGTCAGACCAAGAGTTATGGCACTTGATTGAGTACGTTGCAGCTGAATACTGCATTTTAGGACTTAAAAGACAGGATCTTTTCATCACCTAGGCTATTATAAATATCAGTGTCACATGGAGATGGGAAGAGCCACGGTACTGAGCTTGATAAGAATCTAAAAATATTGCATTCTATCGTAATTTCTCTTTTTCAACTTTCTTTTCTTCAGTAATTCATATTCATTTTAGGTTTCTAAATATGAGATTCTTCAAAATAATGGTCTTGATGCTCTTGTTGTTAATCGACACTTAATATTCATCAAGTACACTTAAATCTCTTAATTTTCTTTTGTTATACTAATGAGGGTGAAACTTCTACAGATCAATTATTTTAACCTAAGAAATTTTCTAAAATCAGTAATTCAGTACTAGTAAGCTTGTGTGGTATTTTCACTAAGCTTATCTTCTTCTTGTTTTATCAATTAAAGACAATTTGTTCCTGTCTAATTATTTTTTTTTCCTTTCTACAATATTGTCCTTCAGTTGTGTAATAAACTTTCATTTCTTTTGGTTTCCAGGAAATTACATTGTCATCAGCCAAGGGAACACAGCTTCATTGCCAAATGGAGTGCTTACAAATACAGTGGAGATATCAAACATTTGTCCAAGCGGCTGCGACATCTCCAACATCCATCTTGGCTGTGGATGGTTCAGTTCAGTCTATCTTGTAAACCCCAAGATTTTCAAGTGCATCGCATTCAACGATTGCCTGGTAAACAATGACGAAGCTCTTCTAAATGGTCAGAGCATCTCCTTCACGTATGAAACAACTTTCTGATATCCTCTGATCAAGGTTTCTTCGGTCACCTACAATTGACTAGTACGTACATTTAGGTTTTATAGTATTATCACAAGAACTTACGGGCACAGCCGGACCGAAGTTTTTTAGGATTCTAGGCGAAACAACAAAAATAGGGCCCTAAAAAATTTATTGTTTGAAAAAACATAAACTAATGATTTTGCCATCAATTAGTTTCTTTTAAGAAAAAATTCTTTTGATACTAGCTAGTATTTCAAGTTCGATCATAAGTATCTCTTTTGTTTTAATATATATCATCTCAAGCTATTATATGGTATCCAACAACAAAAAATATTTTTTCTTTCGTCATATGTGATACATATTGTATCACACAAACACACACAAATATATATATATATATATATATATTACTATATATATATAAAAATCACATCTATATGTATTTATAAGAATTTTTTAAATATATATTAACATAACAACTTTTATAAATCTTTCCTCAAAAGATACACACACTTAATCACATTTATTTAGCGAGAAAATAACTACGCAAATATGTTCTAGCAAGATCAAGACAACAAACACATAAATCTTAAGCAAAACCAAATAATAAACACAAAATTGGTTAAAAGGACCATAAAAAAAATTTCCTTGATCTAAAAGACTTCAAAATATTGATACTGTTTAATAAGACATGAAAATTAAAAATACTATCTTAAAAGACATGGTGGGTAAATGGCCCATTGTACAGTCAGCAAACTATTTGTAATTGAAAATATGTCCCTAACCAACCTATAAGCCAAAGAATTACATAACTACATAAGATAGTTTACGTACCTATATATATATATTAAACAATGAACAATGCATAACCCAAAAAATCAGAAACATACACCTTGATCATTAGGAAGGTACAAGTTTTAGATAATGACTAATCGTGATCATATCCATATATCTTTAACACAAGCAATATAATACATACACATACACCTTGATCTTGCAAGTAAATTCTTCGTGCAACTTCAAGTTGTACATCTCTGCGTCAAATGTATTTACAAGCTCCATTAACTTATGTGTGCTAACGAATCGAGCAAACCTATAAACACAGACACATGAGTTAATCCACTTTATGAGCAGACACCGATGAACATTGTTTAATTCTTAAGATAAACATAAACAACTTTAACCAAAAAAGAAGAACCTTTATACAATCCTAAGCAAAAACTCACATCAAAAACTCACAAATTTAACCAACATAGCGTCAACCATTACTCTCTAATAATGCATTCATAAAGTTGGGAGCTTCACAAACAGCTGCAACATCAACTCCACCATTTCTAAAACACCTCATAATCCTTCGAAAACAACCCTTATAACCACTAGTACCAAGGGTACAACTGTTATCAGAACCACTCGTACCAAGGGTACAACTGTTTTTAGAACTACTTGTGGGATCAAAAAACAACTGATTGCAGAACCACTTGTAGCAAGGGTACAACTGGTAGAAGAATACTTGTACCAGTGGTACAATTGGTTATAGAACCACTTGTACAATGGGTACAACTCTTGTCAGAAGCAATTGTACAAGGAATACAACTGGTGTCATCATCAAATAAAACAACTTTAAAGCCACCATAAAATTGAACCTGTTATACTCATACATAATGAAATAAAACCAGTTGTACCTAGTGTACATTTCCTAAAAAAAACCAGTTGTATATGTGTTACAATCAAAATAATTTACTTCTACCCATACATACCTAATCAATTTAAGCTAGTTGTACCTAGACTACATGTCCAATTGAAACCAGTTGTACCCAGTGTACATGTCCAATTGAAACTACAAGTTAAATTGATAAGAAAACCTGATTCAACTCAAAAGTCATGAATACAATTCAATTAGGGTCCAATTGTACCCGAATTTAAAGAAAAATTCAAACTAAAGATTATGATTATGGATATGAAAATATCAAAATTCAATTAGTTGTATTTAGGTTTTAGAATACAAAAATTATCATATTAAGCCAATTGTACCTAATTCAAACAAAAATAAAAATTAAAACGGAAAATTAAAATTAGGGTTAGGAGACTTACAAATTATGTTGCTCATCTTGTTTTGGGGTGTTAGAAATGTTAATGGTGATGGCGGAGATGGTGGTATCGATGCTGTTGTCGGTGTTTTGTGGTGTTGTATTGATGATATTGGTGGAGGAAAATGGTGTCGATGGTGGTGGTGATGATTCGATTGGTGTTGAAATCTACTACATCAAGATTCAGTCAGCGGTGCTGGTGTTTTTTGTGTTGGAAAGTGCAAAGAAGATGATGTTCTCAATGGTGGCGGTGGTGTTTGTCGTGATGGAGATGGATGGGGAAGATATACAGTTGACGGTGTTTGAAAAAAAGATGTGTAGAAGAAGATAGATGGGAGAATATTATTAAAGTGACGTGTCCAAATGTCTATTTCGCCCATGCCAATGTTTAGCGGTCCTGTAGAACCTGGCTAGGTACGTTTGGGTCCTTGTGACCCAATTTCTGAAGCCCTTATAAAAAGAAAAAATCACCTTACAGTGAAATTAAAATTTGTCTTCTTCTATTATGATTGAACTTCATCCTTGGTGGTTTCAATTAATTTGATTAAGGTGTTCCTCATCCTAGAAACTTCTCGTTCTTTGGAGATTTTTGTCCATTTGGGTTCCATCACCACCATGGATAATGATATATGCGAACAAGTATGTTAGGATCTCCTTCCTTCTGTAATAGTAAGGAAAAGAGATGAATTAATTCAAAATATAATCACTAAAAAATAATTTTGAAACTGATTTTAGTACTTACTTAATATATTGGATGACAACAATCACATTACAATAAACCCAATTTCCGAGTCCTCTCAAACCGATTCTCCAAATCAAACAGAATATTTGTTCTGGATAAAAAACAATTATGTTTCGTAACAGAGCATTCTAGAACAAAAGCAAAAAAAATGGCTTTAGAGATGTACGATGACACAAATACCAAAAACAAAAGTAGTATGAAAGAACAGAGTGTTGATTAAGCATAACCGAGTCTTTGGAACAATAACTTAGTGTATCTTATTCATAGAACAATAGTTTTAGTACATTCTATATTAAGCATTATTATGACCAAGATCGTGTGCTGCTCAGGGAACAAAAGAAGCATGTTCACGAAGAATATCAAGCACCAATTTGTACTCTCATGGAGGTCTAACAAAGGGACGTCTTTGAGCAAGAGGAGATGCAGCACCAGCCAACACATATCTTTCATTTCTTCAACTTCTGACATTATTGTTCTTTTCTTCTCTTAGAGAACTCCTTAGATTTATCCATTTTCCTATATGTGACTGTGTTAGGGTGAGAAACAATGTATTGCAAAAGAGTACTTTTATTTTCGAGAGAACATAGTCGAACAAATCTAGCCTAAACCAAGACAATGGTCGTTCCAGACTTGCTTCAGTCACAGATGAGGAGATATGGTTGGTCTTAAGGAAGGAAACAGAGAAATAAATGAGATCAGGTATTTCTAGGTGAAAAAGGTATTATATGTGATTTCTTAACAACTTAGAAGAACAAAGTTTGCCGAAGACAACTTAGTATTCTTTAAGGTTTGCAAGGATTTCACGTAAACTTAAGGCTTATAAGTAGTATCTTCTAAGTTATGGGTTGTGAACTGAATTGAAATCGAGTTGAGTTATTCTTGAAAAACAGATGGTATCATCTATTTATAGTATGTTCAGAAATACACAGATCTCTTGTTATTCGTGGAGAAAAATGGTAAAGTGGAGATGGCGAAATCATGAGTTACTTCTGTGAGAATATCATAACCGCCAATTAGGCACACTAGTCATTGTGCCAACGTCTCCCACGAAAGTAAGTTCTTTCTAAGTGGGTGCCACACCATAACTGTCGTAGACCGCCAGATCAAAACCCTAATGTAAATCCCCTCATTTGTGACACGTTTGACATCTACGTTAAATAATACTTCTTAAGTATGACTTGTTGTTAGAGTAACTTGTGTTGAATTGTTGATATTGATGTCGCTGGACGCTGAGTCTTAGCAATACTTATTAAAAGAAAACACTTAAAGGATGTGAGATCCCTTTCGTGCTAAAGAACATAAATACTCAGAAAGTTCTTTAGGCATTTGCTTGGCCAGAGTACG
>JAJJMA010020704.1:0-12878 GCA_023529015.1 Papaver nudicaule | reverse complement strand
GAAAATTGTACTTATTGCGACATGAAAGGACAATATATACTCTCATTGCTATCACTATAAGAAAAAAAGTAAGATATGTCAATAAACTTCAAAGAAGAGCAACCAGGCTGACGAACTCCTCCATTACCCATTTCAAACCTGGCCAAATAAAAGATTTCACATAATATTCAATCAATTCCCCCTTCCTATTTTGAAATTTTGATTTAAGAAACAAGGCCCACTCTTCATTACTATTTTGAATCTTCCACAGAACCTTCATAAGAAGATATTTATTTATGTCTTCCAGTCTCCTTAAACCCAAACCGCATTCATCTAAAGGTGCACAAACTGCCTCCCAATTCAATGTTACAACTTTCCTGGTTGCAGGATCTCCAGACCATAAGAAATTCCATATGATTCTCTCACATATCCTCAAAATCTGTGGCGGCCACTTATAAACATGCATGTTATATAAAGGTGCACTGCACAAAACATGCTTAACCAAGATCAACCTCTTCTGAAATGACAATAGTCTACCTTTCCAGCCTGCTTTGCTTTGCATATTTTCAACCACACCCCAAACATGATTAATTTTTATCTTTCCTGGAACCAAAATCACCCCTAAATATTTGTCAGGAAAAGAAGATAAGGCCATACCACATACACTTACTAATTGAGATTTCCTAACATCACTTGTACCACCAATGAAGCATTTGCTTTTATCCATACTGACAATTTTGGCCTGAGGATTCTTGATAATCCTTCAAAACTGCCAGTAATTTCCTCACATTCCTTACGTCTCCATTGCAGAATAAAAATATATCATCAACAAACATAATATGAGAAGGAATCACTCCATTCCTGCTCACCATTGGTATCAAAAAGCTATCATTTACAAGTTTGGATAGTAATCTGCTTAAACAATCTTCTGCCAAAACAAAGAGCAGTGGAGACTGAGGATCTCCTTGTCTCAATCCTCTCCCCACACCAAAATCGCCTACAGGCCCTCCATTCACTAATATTGATATTTTTGCAGACTGAATAAGTGTATGAATCCAATTAATAAAACTTTCAGAAAATCCCAACATACTCATAACTTTGGAAAGGAAGTCCCAGCTTAGACAGGCATATGCCTGAGTAATATCCAGTTTCAAACCCATGTTTCCACCTCTTCTCTTCACATCAATCTCATTTACCAACTCATAATCCAACACTATTTGTTGTTGTATATTCCTGTCTTTAATAAAAGCTCTTTGTTTTGGAGAAATAACTTTATCTATTATTCTGCCCAATCTTGTAGTAATAATTTTTGTAATTACTTTGAAACTGAATATCATGAGACCTGTAGGCCTAAACTGACCAGCTCTTTTAACATTTTTGACTTTTGGAAGAAGCTTCAAAAAATTTGCATTGAAACCCTGAGGAATGAAATCCCTTATCCAGTAATACTTGATGGCATTGGTAAAATCTTCACCAATAATACTCCATGTTGCTCTATAAAACCAACCACCAAAACCACCCGGACCAGGAGCACTATCTTGATCCATTTCAAAAAGTGCTTTCTTTATTTCTTCAAAATCAGGAACCTTCATCAACATTAAGTTATCCTCCTCATTAACCACAAAAGGAATTACTGATAATATTCTATCATGGAAATGCACCTCCTTGAATGAACTTCTCCTCAAAATAAAAAATCAAAATGTTTGCAATCTCACTGTGATCAGATATTATACCTCCATTCATGTTTTCCAGTTCAACAATTGTATTTTGGGCTTGCTTAATCTTCAAAGAAGTATGAAAAATCTTGCATTAGAACCACCCACCTTCAGCCATCTAGCTCTTGCTTTTCGTTGAACAATTTCTTTATTTTGTTGTATAAGGCCTTCATGTTTTCTTCTAGCAATAAACAAATTATCCAATAATAATTTATCCTACGGAATTCTATCAGATACCAAAGTAGCATGAAACAATTCCTCTTCTGCTTCTTTAATTTAACCCTTATATCGCCAAAAACATTCCAATTCCAATTCTTAACCTCACTTTTTAACCTTTTCATTTTACTCATGTAAACAAAGATATGATTACCTCTCAACTCTTTGCTCCAAGAAGTATTAATCAAATCCAGAAAACCATCATGTTGCAACCAAATTTTTAGAGCTCTAAAAATTTGGTTGCAACATGATGGCTAAAAAGAACATTAGCTGGCTTAGGGATATCAACATTTGCCCCATACAGAACCCCATGATCAGAAACTCCTCTAACGCCTACTTTATACCCCCAACTAGGATACATCTCAAGCCATTTATCATTTACTACAACTCTATCAAGGTTGGAAACAATTCTCTTAGCACCCATCCCGTTATTACACCAATAAAATTCCGATCCAGTTTTAGCAGCTTCCATCATACCACAAAAACTAAGCCAGTCACCAAATTCACACATTGATATAGTTAAAGGACTCAGCCCCCCCAACTTTTTCTGATCTTCTAAGCACTGTATTAAAATCTCCAATCACCAACCAAGGCTTATTCATTAACCTTATGTCAGCTTGAAAAGACGAGGGTACCGAGTACACCACCAATATTTTATTTTAGTCCACCTATAAGTCAAACCTTGACCGGTTCCTGAAATCAAGAACTCAAGAACAAGATCTCTTTCAGATCTGATTGATTCACACAAGGGAGTCAATACAAGAATCTGAAAGACTATGTCAACCAACCAAGTACGATACTTTAATAATATAAGATGACTCAAATATAATGCGGAAGTAAAGTAAAGTACACACAAGATTTTGTTAACGAGGAAACTACAAACTCGTAGAAAAACCCCGGGACCTAGTCCAGTTTTGAATACTCTTAAAGAATTAAGACGCCAACACACCTACTCTCAGACTTCGGACTAGCTGGTGCAAACAATATGACCCTAATACGACTATTAATCACAAAGATTTCCCCTTAGTATTCCCACGCCTTCAACCACAGCAAGATGGTCACGCACATGTAATCCCCTACGTAAACAGACGCCCGTTACTGTCTTACGCAAGATTTGCCTCACAGCCCGTCGCGAGGACTATCGCTACCCGACCTCCAATCGGACGATTACAACCTTATGGAAAACAACCAAATAGCGGCAGGTCAAATCGCTAGATGATATCCTTGGTAACTAACATATATTTCACCGAAGTCTTTTCACACCGAGAGCGAGGATATTAAGTTTACTTAGGCAATAAACTCCTCGAGATATCGATCAAGGTTTCAAAACCTAAACTCCCGAAAGAGTAACCTTTTCGTCCTAGTTGGAATCAAGCAGATAGTTGTAGCAAGTACGAAATGATATGACCGTGAAGAACGATGTACCTGCAAAGAACAAATCCAATAACAACGATCTTGATTCCACTCAATATCTATAATTTAGGCAGACAAACCGAAGGCGGCTTGCTGACAAATCCAGGTTAATAGATAAAGAGTATATTCTAATCATAACGATCTTGAGTGGCCTTATATCAGAAGAGAAGGACCTTAGAATAAACAAGATCGTTAGGTTTGATAGACGTGATAGAACAGAACACAAGTACAATACAAAGAAGACTAGTAAACATAAACTAGTTTCCCGTAAGAGGTACTTCTAGGATTCTCGATCCCGAGAGAAGACTTTCACACAATTCTAACCGAGAGCAAAAGATCAAAGGTAACTGAAAAGAAAAGCGGCAACACAAGCTAACAATTCCGAAGAAGAGCTTGGTTAGAGGGATAAAACATTTAGGAGAGATACCACTCCTATTTATATTGACTAAGGCTTTAACTTTGAAATGAGGCAAAGTTTAATTTCGGAAATTCCACAAAGCACATTTACATAATAGTTCCGAAATTCCCCATTTAGTCTCATAGCTTTTAATGAGAACTAATACTCTAGCATTTTACATTTAAGAAAAATATATTCCATAAAGAAAGTATTTTCGAAACATGTTTAGCCAAGAGCAATCAAAGCAAATAATATCTTAAGGTATATTTGGATATTTCTTATTAATTCGAAATATGGTGCTTACCAAATATGATCCCTGGGAAAGATCTCAATTCGAAAACGTGTCCTTAGTTTCGAAAATCTCCTTAGATATTATTACTTCCAAATGTCGTCACCAACTTTATAATGTCGACATTACTTCCTTGGTATTGCTGGGCTAACCAGACGAACCTAGGTGGAAGTGGGATCTGGTCCAACGTAGTTCAACGTTCCGCATAAACGCATCATAACAAACGTAGACAAAGCCTTGTGTGTTAAGCTTTAGTGAAAACATTGGTTCAGACGTTCCGAATCACGCAAATAGATATACCATTGGAAGTACGGTGCGAGATTCCACGAGTAACTAGCAAAATGTTAAATCTCCAGAATTCTTAATTCCAATATAGAAGTCACGTTAATGATATCCAAGAATTCAAATCAAAACATCAAATGAATATTTGATCAAGTAGTAAAGCATACGAAGATTTAATCACGTACAATATTGATCCGTAATCATGTGTCCACTAACTAGAGCGACTAAGCATTTTCCAGATGATGACTCAATCCCACTTAGTTGTACATTGAAGATGAACGAATTCAAACTTCAAAGCGAGAATATCAAACTCATTAATTCGTTGAAGCACAAATCAAAAATGTAGAGTTTGAACTTCCAAGTTACGCATTCTGAGTCAACCTTATTCAGGTTTCGAAACGTACGTCAGTTTTGGCAGAAACCAAATTAAGGTTTCAGAACCTAAAGTTCAATATATGACCGGAACTTATTTAAGGTTCCCAAATCAAGTTTCCATATAGCGAAACCTAAAGCTTGGTTTCGAAATCTAGATTATGTTTAACAAAACCTTGTTTAAGGTTTCAAAACAAGAAACACATATTAAATTCACTACAAATGTTTGGTGTCGAACTTGAGAGTCCATGTGGTCGAGAACCGTTTAACCATCACAGTTTTTTAGCTTCGACGCACAGGCATATATTTCCCGGTTCACATAAACCTTTAGGAAACCCCAGGATCTTTTCGACCTTTTAGATCTCACATGGTCAAGACACATTGGCCTCGATTCTCAAGTCACTGTCTGCCACACAAACATAGTTTCAAATCTGTTATATCTCATTGGTCACAATATTTAAGTTTCGGACCAATAGCTTATGAATGGGAAAACCAGATTATGGTTTCGAAATCAATGTCAAGTTTTATCAAAACATACATTGAGGTTCAAACGTTGAAAATTCATAAGTTGAGATACACAAATATGGTTTCGGAATCCAGAAGTGAGATATGGCATATAAGATGTATGTTCATATACAAAATCAAATGAATGATTCAGAACTTCAGAGTTCATAGCCAAACCACGACATCATATTCGAATCTCATAAACATCAGTATTTCGAGTCTACACAACATAAGTGTGAGTCACGATCTCTCTTACATTGGCTCATATTAATATATATGAAATTAATCCGACAGAGCCAGACTATGTAAGAAGAGACACAATACTGTGATGGATCAAATCCCGTAGTACTACCGAGATAACATCACATTACTATATCCAACTCGAAAAGGTTTTAGGAAAAACCTTTATATTAACTTAGAGATGGAGAAGAAAAGAAAGCTCTAAGTAATATTGGAACGTCATAACTACACACTAATACCACAAGTGGTAAAGCGGAGTTATCATAAGACACACTGATCACAAGTGATCAAGTCATAACGTAAAAAGCTCAAGCTGAGAGTTATGTTTATGTCTTTTGTAGCACAAGTGTAAGAGATAGTGGAATCGCGTTATTAGATCACTAAAATGTTGAATGATGAAGCTGGATGTCTTCGTTTGATCTTCAGTCTTTCTTCAACTCTTCAACTAGTGATTCTAAATCCTACCAAAATCTTCCACAACCTAAAGCTAACTCTCTCACATGACTTCACCTAAATGTGTGTTGTTTTGCGGTCGAGTTTTGATCACTAAAGTTGACAACTAAGCTTGACATACCAACACTTAGTGAGGTTGACCGAGCCATGCTCTAACACAGCTAATTCCAACCACAATTCTCTCCTATTTATAGTTAAGCAAGCATCATGAACCCCAGTAACAATTACACCACCAACATCAACTTTTATGGCTTGATTAGAAACTGAAACAACCACATGATCAAAAATAGAAGAACTCCACAAAATCCAAATATTACCCTTATTACTATATATCTTCAGAAGTATGAAACATTCTATAACTCATACCGTTTATTCTTAAACTTTTGCAAAAATCAAAACAAACATTTATTTTTGGCTCTGCTAAAATAACTAAAGAAGAACTGAAAGTATGAACTAAACTTTTTAATATGTCTTTGGCTCTAGTTCTCAAGCCTCTGGCATTCCAAAAGATCACTATCATTTAAAGTTGGTTTTGTGAGAGGAATTATGACTTCCTCCCTTGTGTCCATTTTTATCACCAATCCCTTTTGAGGCTGAAACTGAGTTTCTCACAGTAATGAAGCTAATAGGCTTATTTTTCATAATTTGAATCTTCCTCTGGAGATTAACTTCCTCATCATTCTTATGATGAATAAACTCAGTGACTTCACTAGATGACATTGGTGGAACTATATTTACCTTATTGTTTATTGAGGGAGAACTTGAAACAAACTTCACCACTTTATGAATTGATAATGCTGGAAATTCCTTATGAGATTTAAGAAAATCCCCATTTACTCCTTGTAGTACCTCATATTGTCCAGAATAAATTTCCTTATTATTGTTGCTTTCAAATATTTCACCTTCTTCAATCTCCAAAACTTTTTCAACAACTTCAGCTGTGAATTCATGACTTGTCTCTGTAGGGCATAAATCAAAATTCTTGAATTCTCCAGTCCCTCTCTTCACTTCCTTTCTTTTATTACCTTTCTTTGGTTTATATACCAATTTTTGTTGAGGAAGCACTTCTTGATGACCCTCAGCTTTCTTCTTATGCCTACAATCATATTCAATATGCCCAATTGCCTTACAATAATTGCAAAATCCTGGAAGTTTTTGAATAAAAACCCTTGATTGAAAACACCATACTTATCTTCAACCCTCACTTCAAAATGAATTGGTTGTGCCAAATCAACTTCTACTAACACACTAGCATAATAACCTACCATTTTCTTCAATGTAGTTTCATCAACCTTGACAGGTCTACCAACCTTTCTAGCAATATCTAATACAATTTTCTCTTTCTCAATAAGAAGACCTGGAAAATGTACCCAAACAAAATTAGTGGGACCAATTTGTTTTGTTGCATCAAATTTAGTTTCCCATTCTTTCAAACATAAAGTTTGATTTTCCACAGTCCAAAAAGCTTCCCAAACATGTTTACGATCAATTTCATTATCTAACTGGATTATAAATTGGCCTTTACCTAAAGGATTCATCTGTTTGATTTAGGAATGAATGAAACCAAACCTTGAAGCTTCCATTGTTGTTTTAAAGAGGTTTCAACAGCTTCTATCTTCAATTTAACAAAATCCAATCTCCCAATCAAGCTAAACTTCCATTCATGTCTGCTCTCATTTATTAAGTCATCATCAAGACGAATACATCAAGAATTATCACTCTTAGCCCCTGAATTACCATCTGTAGAGTTTGTTGAAACCCTAAATTTATCCATTTTGAAAATTTTAAGATGAATAAAATTTTCCAACCAAATTTAAATGTATTTCCGACAATAAAACCGAATAATAACTACACCAATCATCGAATCAACCGTTAATTAACGAACCAGTAAGAATTAAAAGCACAATCGAAGCGAGAAAACGAAGTAGATCTGAAAAAATTGAAAGTTTGACCGTCGCTCTTGAAATCGCCTCTCTGAGTTGACTCGAGTTGACTCTTAAACTCTATTTTTAAAATTCCTTTTGTTGCTCTTATCAGGGTTTTCTGCAACGCTTCTGAACCGTTTTCAGCGACGCTTTTGCTGCTTTTCGGGAAAACCCTAATTATTATTTATTTTTTGCTAAGGATTCATGCACGTTTTTCATGACTTTTCTCAATGGAAAAACACGATTCTTTTACACGAATCCCCTTCGTCGGCGCCAGATGTTTGGGCATCTATAAATCTCCACCCAAAACATAATTGTTGTTGATGATGATGATGATGATGTAAAATAAGGATAAACAAATAAATAAAGGAGACACAAGAAGTTGACGTGGTTCGGCCACTGTTGTGCCTACTCCACGGATGAATATCCCCTTAGAGAGAGATATTTTATTAATTGATGTATACAATGATTATCTTAGGGTTAGAAAACATATTCTCTCATAGGGTTTTGGTCCGCTCTATTTATATTGTTGTATTTTTGAGATACACTTCATCCAAAGGTAACTTGGCCTGCAAGACTTCTGGAAACTTCTAGAATCTTCTTCTGGGTCAGCGGAAGTGGATATGGTCCAGACGGACTTGACTAGCGGAATATGAACCCATTTTATATAGGGTACAAACACCAACCTATCGGGATTCTGACGGACTTGATGGTGTGTAACTAAAGTTGGAGATTAACACTCTTCAATTATCAAATCAATTTCGAAAAACAACAACAATTTCTCGTTCAATTGAGCTATTAAAAATCTTATAAAAAGCGTTGCAATAAACTACATTTTAACCTTCATAGTGAATCCATAGAGGACTCCTTCGTTGGCACCTTTATATAAGTTCCATGATTTAGTACGTTGACAGTGATTTGATGATGTGCATAAACTTGTTTAGTCAACGTACATATTTCGATAGATTTCAGCACAAAACTATTTAATAATTTATTTTGCTTGGTGGCTTTATCATTTTGTGGATAGGTACTTGGTGCCAGCGTTAGGAATCTAGGATGAGTTGCGAGCCAGATAAATATACGAGTATATGGCTGACACTAAGAGACATGTCAAACAGATCATTCTTTTTGTACAGCTTGACCGAGATCTAGGAGATATGCACGGTGCTAGGAAACATGCTAATCTAATCATACACTTAAATAGAGAGATGTGTTCTTAATCGAAGTTTCTTAATCAGGATTAGTATAAGAAATTTTGTTTAGATTTGACTTTGATATTATTAAAAACCAAGCGTTAAAAATTGTATACAACTTCAATTTGGATTCATTTTGTTTTAGGGCGTTCCTCTATGTACCCCCAATAAATACTAATGGTACCCCCATTAGTTAGTTACGTTAGTTACTATCTGGTTAACATGAAATTTTAAGATTATGTGAATTTTGTTATACCCATACCCCTCCCCATCTTTCCGAGAAAAAATAGTTTCTCATGCAACCGCCGCTGCCGTAAGAGGAACGCTCCTTACGGCATAAAAACTATTGTTTTTATCCAGTTGCGTCTCCTTCCCCACCCACCACCCACCACCCCGATAGCTACTTGTTGCCAAAAAAAATCACCGGCTGCCTAAGAGGACAAGAACCATTCATCAGCATCAACATCACCACAGTATATGATTTGAGAACAAACTGTTTGATAAACCATCATTAAAGCTTACAAGTTACAAGCATCATTTACGAAATTGGATTTTACAATTCATCCATGATCCACTTGATAGCAATTTAAAATCAAGACTTAACAGATTAACTCTTCAAATCATTACAAGTCCAATACCATATGTTCTAACTTCTTAAGAAATTTTATCAAACACCTCACGTTCTTTATGTGAACGTCCCCAACAATACCAATTCCATGAATCCTTTGAGATTGTTTCTAATGTACGTTAAAAGTTACTCGTTAATTTAATCATATCATGATAAAACAAATCAACAACAACAAAATTACCAATTCTCTTCTTTGAATTCTAAAAGATTTAGATTCAAAGTCTATCACGCGTAAACCTAGTATACATCTACCTCTTTCAAAACACAGTTTTTGGCTTTTTGTCATTTGTCTCATTATAAATCAGATTTCTAGACCATTCGAATGACCATAAAAGAGATGGTTTAGTGGTAATTAAAGGAGATTATATGGGATTTTTTTTTTTTTTTTTTATAAATGGAGAATACAAGAGGTTTAAGTTTCTCAAAATTCTAGAATCTATAATGGTGGTTTACGGGTACACAAACTAATTTTTTTGATGGGGTAGGAAGATTAATTCAGAGGGTATGTGGATAAAGGGGTACTGCTAGTATTTGTGGGGGTATATAGAGGAACACCCAAGCTTGAATTTAAGTTTGTCTCTGATGTGTGTTGCGGCTGGTGGGGTGCGTACGTCAGGGCTTAAGACATGCATTTATTCGAGATTGCTTTTGGATCACCTTGGCGCACAGGAAAAGCAAGATCAACAAATGTATGGGCACTATGCAGCTTATAGCTTGTTCTTGTATCGATCCCTTAGTCGTCACTATTTTGGTGTCGCCTAATTGTTCAACTTGATTTGCCTTCTGTTTGTCAAAAAGAAAAGAAAATGTGTGCACAGTCTACTATCCGATGTTGAATCTCTTTAGCATATCAAGACTTGTTTAAGTGAGGGAAACTGTATTCGACCTGATAAGCTGAAGCGAATGACTTGGCTAAATGAAGTGCCGATTCAGTTCTCGAGTGGTTAAACACCCGGTATACATTAAGAATATACAACACATGCTGATTTTAGGAGACTTGTTGCTACCCTGAGAACAATTCCAATTGAATGCTCAAGCCTCGAGCCTCCAGTAGCAAATTTGGATGGGCAATCACGATGGGCTAATGTTTAATTTTTGCCCTTTCCTATCGTGGTCATGGGCTACAAACCTACAGTTGGGCTAGGCAGACTCTTATCCCAACTTATTAGGAGTGCTGTTCTTGGGGCTGCACCATTTTCCTTTGGGCTGGAGTCCACTAGACTTATCCATAAGCCTTGATAAGGGATGTTCTATCTAGGTTTGATGTTTGACTGGTTTGACATGAATCTGTTTGACCACTGTTTGTTTCATGAAAATGTCTAATTCTCCGCCATTACCAACACCAGCGCCGCCACCACCACCAATACAACCGCCACCGCCACCACCACCACCACCACCGACAACCGCCAGCACTTGCTCAGATTCGTCCCTTCCGACTACTTCTATATCTATCTTATTAAACTGCTCACGACCCAATTAGAAAATCGACCGAGCTTGAAAATGAGAAGCATCGATCAAGTAGAAATGTCACTCAGTTCATCGTTATCCCAGTAGATTCATTAGCAAGCTCATTCCCGAAAATATTCAAATCAAGAACCAGATTTTAAATTAAATAATAAAATTAACAAAAAAAAAAGTTAATTAATCAAACACACAGTGAATAATTAAGTAATGGAGAATCTTATGATTTCATTATTTCCATAATTCACTAGTAATAGCAAACTAACACCGAAAATAAATGGAACACAAGATCCCCAATTCACTCGAGTATGAACAAGAGAACAAAACCTTTAACCTTTCCACCACCTTCATATTATTACCATCGGAAACCCTAAACTAAAAACACGATTTGAACCCTAACTTAAAACCCAACCCAAAATTTGATGAACTTAAAAATCGAATTTTAATCTTTTGTTACAAATCAAGTGAATCAACAACAGTAAACCCTCGATTTCACTCATTGATAATCACTTCATCTATATTTGATGGTTGGTGCACATTTCTATCGATCCGAGATTCGATTTGATCATTATCTATATTTGAATTTCAGTTGCTTGAACTCAATATCAAGTAGATATGAACTCAAGATCAGATCATTGGTGATGGCGGAAGCAGCGACATTGTTGGTGGTGGCAATGGTGGACTTAGAGAAGAGGAAGGAGAGATAAAAAGTGAAATGAAAATGGTGGTCGCAGAGTTAGAGAAGATGAAAGAGAGAAGTGGATATCGGGTTTATTACTTTATCTATGGGTGACCTTTTTTTCTTCAATTACTGCAGCCCCAAGGAAAATGATGCAGCTCCAAAAACAACACTCCTTATTAGGGAAATTCCTATGGGATGGGTGGACAAACCATGTATTTTCCCCTTTTGCACCCCCTTTTATAAAGGTAAACATAGATTTCTTAGCAATGTAGATGGTGATAAATGAAAGAGGGATAAAAATGTAAAAAGACTCTCTGATTATGCCTTGCCTAAAGGCAATTGCCTAGTCATGCACGTCTCTATAGCTCAGAATGCAACCTGTTCTACGAGCTGAAAACAACTCTCTATGAGTTCTCTCTTATAACTCCCGGTGGAAAGAATGATATCATAGTGCAATACTAAATAACCCCATCAACTCATAAACCCATCGATTTACTTCATGTCGACATCGCCTCAAATTCCTCGACATCATCAGAATTAAATTTTCTCACTGGTACATGGTGGAGAGTTAACAGAGACGCATCCTTACGGATTTCCTCTTAAAATACGACTCGACATCTGAGTCTCAATGAAAACTTCAGAAACACCGTGGCTCCAGGCCTGTCCAGAGCTCTCTGAGAAGCATACAACAGCCTAAACACACATACCATGGATAAGCGTGCCGTGACCTAAGTACGCCATATCCCAAATGCGCCACAAAGGATTAGCCTTGGCCAATGGCTTAAGAAGCATGACGTCATACTCATAGCGCCACAAGATATTGGCCTTGGCCAGTGGCCACAAAATCACGGCGCCATGAGCATGGCGCCACGAGATATTGGCCAAGGCCGTGGCCAGGCCATGGCGCCATATGAAATTGGCCTTGGCCAATGGCCAAGGCCACAACTGTTGTGACGCCATGAGCTATGGCGCCACTGAATATGACCTTGGCCCATGGCCAAGGTCGTGGCCACATCCACCACGCGCCATATTCATGGCGCCACGAGTTCTGGCCTTGGCCAATGGCCAAGGCTGCTGCTATACATCCACTATGCGTGCCTCTAGCGCCACACTCACATTGGCCATAGAG
>JAJJMA010020702.1:714-30122 GCA_023529015.1 Papaver nudicaule | reverse complement strand
TTGGCGAATTGTTCATGAAGGGATTGGTGTCTCAAGTACAATTGGAAGGTTTATTCATGGTGTTCCAACTGAATGCAATTTGTGTGGTATGGCATCCGAACTGTAACTCATTTATTTCTACAATGTCCTGTAACTCAGGCTATTATGTTTGCCTATCCACTTACTCTCAGATTGCAGAACACTAATATTGTTACTATTAAAGAGTTACTGACAGTATGGCTTACAGTCCAGGATGAGAACTATACATTTAATCTTGGAATGTGCATGATATGGGCTATAGGGAGATGTCGAAACGAGTTGGTGTTTGAACATAAACCAATTAACATTCCTGCTGTAATAGCTCATGTAATGTATTGGTTTAATATGTATTATTTTCAAGATGAAGAAAATGAAGTTCAAGCTCCTCCATCCAGTTGGGTGACCAACTTAATCAACAGGGATCTACCATGGAGCCCTCGTGCTGCTGATACTATCAAAATTAACGTTGACGCGGCGTGGAAAAATAATGTTTCTTCATGTGCGGCTGTGGTAAGGAATTATCTTGGAAAGTTCATATCCGCACAAACTGAAGCTACTCATCTCCATAGCCCTTTACTGGCAGAAGCTTCATCTTTTCTCATGGCCATAAAGATTGTTGTTGATCTGGGAATAGACAAATTGGTGATTGAAGGTAACGCGAAAAAGGTTGTTCAAGCACTTAACGGAGAACTGCTGAAGGTACCATGGAGACTGAGCAGCTACATTGAACGGATCAGACATCTTGCTGCTGTCAATTTCCAATAGGTTGAATTCGTATTCGTTCCGCGAGAGGCAAATGATGCTGCCCATTTACTCGCCAGTTTTGCCATTAGGCATAATACCCACCAATGGTGGATATCTTCTCCTCCCCCTTGCATCTCTTCCTGCATTTCTAAGGAAGAAAATGCTGCCTCTTCTGCTTTTCTGTAGTTTCTCTTGGTTTTGTTGTTTGCTTTGATTGGTTTGACAGTCTTAAAAAAAAAATAAAAAAAAAATAATAATAATAATAAAAAAAAAGGACAATTTATTTTGGAAATTTTAGATAGATAGAAAGCATATTAGACAATTTACACATAAGATAGAGGTTTGGTTCAAAGATAGCACCTGGTTGGTGCTATCTCATTTCCTCTATCTTTATAGAGTTTTGCCACTAAATTGGTAGAGGTAGAGGAAAGAAACACCAATATAAATGGGACCCGCCACTACATAGAGGTAGTTAGAGGTTTATATAGAGGAAAAAACAAACATGCTCTAAGTATCACCCTATATCAATTTGGGTTTGTTCAAGGGTATATTAGCCTTAGACAATGGGTTAGTCGAGATAAAAGTGGACCATAATGCTTTATTATTCGTAGAAAATTAATGTTTTGGTTGATTAATTAAGCTACTACCTAGGTTTTAAGCCAAAAAAAGAACTCGTTTTGTCTTTCCCTTCTGAAGCTTAATTATCTATCTCTGTTCTACTACCAGAAGGGGAAACGATGAGAAAAAGCAGCAGCATAAGAGGAAATATGAAATCATCCCCAATTTTTATCAACTTTTCAATCCCGCTTCTGCTGCTACTGCTTCTTTTTTAAAAACTCTCGCATACATCATTTTCTTCCTCAGCAGCACAAATCTCACCAATTTTTATCCATTTCTCAATCCCGCTTCTTCTTTTTTATAAACTCTCTTCCTCAGCAGCACAACTATTTCATCAAAAATTCTTCCTCACCGATTATGGCTTCCTCGACTACATCATCATCGTCAGGATACAGCTCCGAAACCCGAGCAAAAAGACAACTAGTCTCTTTAACCGGTAAGTTTGTTTCGTTGATCTTCTTAATATCAACTTTTAGATCTACTTTGGGTCAGATCTACGATTCGAGTAAAACGAAATGTTAGACCTGGATGTTTAACACAATAAATATTAGATCTAGATGTTAAAGTTTGATAAACACTCATTATCTTTGGCTAATGACTCTCTTCAACCGGTAAGTCTTCTTCCTTTTAGAATCAAGCTCGAATATTCTGAATTTTCTTTCACTGATTTTCTTAATATTTTCCTCAGATCTACTTTGGTTTTATGTGTTTCTCAGATCTACGATTCCTCAAACAGCAGGTGGAAAGTCCTGTTGTTTGACGTCAGTGAGTAAAGTAAGAGGACTCTCCTCCTGGTTCCTATAAAACACCCTGAAGAAAATGAAGAATAAGATGAAACCCTAATCTCGTTATTTTCGACGATTTACTTACACAATGAGGTTTCCACTCAGATTCCAAGTTTCTTTTTCAATATCAATGCTCTTGTGATCAAATCTTTAGAAGGAAAAAAAACTAATATTTATATATTTAATATTATGGAATCGGCTCATGACTTGGACATATTATTCTTAATGTAGCCATTTAATTCAGATTAAAACAAATATTTATTCATTTCTTATAACTGATTTTTTTATGTATAATTTTGTTTTGTTTTTGTGATGAAACAAAATAAATATGTAGTAATAACCCAAAACATCAAAAAAATTCTCAAACAACTATAGATAAGTATAGTATTTCAGTGTAACTTTAGTATAACAATATCTAAATTTCATAATAGAATGTCGAATATTACAATATAAATGTAATAAAGTCGATTTGTTAATGTGATTATATAACCTTATCCTTGATTTTTCTATTTCTAATATAAAAGATTATTCATGGAAACCAACTTACTCCTCTGTTAAATAAAAGTAAATTTAGAAAGGGTAGATCTTCCAAACATCAATCCACCTTTTCGATAACACACTAGTTTGAATTGCATATTTAGTATCATTGTAAGACATAATATGAAGAATTAAGTTATCACATAACCTACTGATTCTATCTTCCCCATCGGAGTATAAGGATGCATAACTTGTTTCTTCTTCCATTAGTTGTTAAACTAAATTGAATAGTAAACTTCAGAAAAAATAAAGGATTTGTAGATGAAAAACCTAATTTCAATTTTGTAGTTTGATTTAAAATTGAAAGGTGAAAAAGGATTGATGAAGTACCTGTTAGGGCATTGTCCAGTCAAACCCACTAGCTTTGGTATGTCAAGCTAGTTGTCAGTTTTAGATGTCAAAACAAAAATCTTGATTTAGCCTACTAGAGTTTAGATTTCGGAATTGGGATATAGAATAAGTAGTAGAGACCTTGAAGACGAAGACTGTGAAGACAAAGAAGACATCAATTATTCTTCATCGAAAAAAGGTTAGTAGGAGTTATGACTTTTATGAAAATTCTTCTATTCTACTTTCTCTATCTTTCGAAATAGTCGGCTATTTTAGTAGTGATGTTATAGCGATTGAGATCGTGTTTTTGTCTAACATGGCCTTGTGTCATGACTAGTGTTTGTTCCCGCAAATGCTATTAGTACAAGAATGAATGAGATAGATTTGATACCATTTGTCCATTGCAATGGTTTGCTTGCAAATCACTTGTTGGATATGGGTGAATCTAAAGGAGTACTCTAGAGCAAGAGTCCAGTGGATTACAGCTGAGGGCGTCACACACGTCTAAGTCCTGGTTAAGCCCAGAACTTCCAGCGAATCCGAGTGAAGCCTAATCTGAAGGTCGGACGGTTCACGAACCGTACGCGGAACAGAAACTCATAATTCTCCTGAGTTCCAAAGGGCTATTTAAGTTCGTCTACCTACACAAACCTCTAAATCAGTGCTTTTGGATGTTATTCAAATTTGTGAATATTCTTTCAGGATTTTCACACAGGTTAAACTCTGAACTCCTTTATCT
This sequence comes from Papaver nudicaule, assembly GCA_023529015.1. Classification (NCBI taxonomy): domain Eukaryota; kingdom Viridiplantae; phylum Streptophyta; class Magnoliopsida; order Ranunculales; family Papaveraceae; genus Papaver; species Papaver nudicaule. The sequence continues at coordinate 26,351 of JAJJMA010020702.1, read as the reverse complement.
CTTAGTTGGACTTGGATTATCACTAAATATCTTATGTGGTCCATCTAACGGTTCTCACTGTGTCAATAAGATAAATATTATCTCTGGTCTGTAGGATTTCTATCTTAAAGTGTTTTTGAGCTAACAAAACACTTGGCAGATAAATGTATAATGAATTCCAATTGAGATTAATCTCTATTACTTGGTTGGCAAGTTTAGGGTTTCCAAAACTTGTGGGACAAGTAATTGATTGCTTTATTCCAAAGCAACCTATCTTATTGAGTGATATAAATATAGGTGTTTATGGACAAATACTGCAAGCATCAAGCATACGTGAAGGTCCTTAGGGAAGTGAACGTAAAATCTTTTCACTTCGGTGAACGCTTGTTGTGGTATAGTCATCCTCTATTAGGTAGCAGTTCCTCTGTGGGATTTGACGTAACGACTATCAAAGACTTCTCTTGAGAGTTGGGAAGCACAGGTAGGAGATTGAGACCTTAGTGGTTGAAATCGGAGTAACATGTAACCTTGGTAACCTGATCACGTTCTTGTCTATTCCATAGTCCGTCTCTTCTGCTATACGGTTATTCAAGAACTGATACGTTACATACAAGGTTGAAAGGAAGCAACGCACGGCTGCACTCGGTATTGTAAGACCTAGTTACATCCAGTTGTACAAGTTTCTTAAGTGATTCTTTGTGTACAACTGAGGTACATACAAGTTGGGCATAGTTTCCTCGGTTTACCTGTCAGCCCCGATTTGTGAAGTAGATTTCCGTATGACCTGGACCAATCCGAAGGAAGTCACTTTGTGTATGTGAACTGATAGAGGACAGTTCGATCATACGTCAATAATTATGGTTACAAAGCCAGAATTGTTAACACAAGCCTTTAACAGCGGTTAAAGCAACTCCTAGGCCTGTAAAGGACGCCTGTAATACCCTGACCCAAATTTGACTGCATACATGTGTGGGGTGATCGTGTGTGAGGCCATTTTCGATTGTGTGTAAACTGTACCTTGCTTGTTACGTATGACTTATGCATGTTACGTGTGACTAATGCCTTGTTTGTTCATTATAGTTAAGTATAGGGAGTTGCCTTAGCTGTGAAGGTTAGACAGAGGATGTACAAGCATGTTAGATAACACTGATGAGCACGTATGGCTAGCCATGAAACTGAGGCTAGACGAGGCTTAGCTAAGTAGTTTTCCTGATTTCCTTTCTAGCACATATGTGATTATGATAGAGTTTTGATTAAGGTAGGAAACCTGAGACTCGAATAAGAAGAGCATTGATAACCATTGCATTGTCATAGGTTTGACATGTCACATAGTCATTGGTTAAGAGAGACTGAGTATATGAAAACGCTATTGCCTTGCGTACAAGAATACAGAATCCTTAGTTGATGAAACTAGACGTAAGATAACAGTATATAAGGAGAACGGGGGATTGAGTTTAGGGTTGCCGCAAGGAGGAGAGCTAGAACCCTTGAGAACAGAACTTGGAGCTAGAGCGGGTAGAGATCTTTGGTGTATCATACCTTGATTATTATTGCTGTGATTTTTTGCTTGTTGAGGTAGGCGCAACACAAACCTAAAACTATTTTGATTAAGCTTTCGATTCTTTAAACTTCATGTTTTACATGTTTTGATGATGAACTGACCTTGTTCTTGGGCATGATGTATACTTTGGGCTGAGGTCCATGAGACGGGTGTGATCTCTAAATACTCTATGATTTGGGTACGAGTTATCCATGGAAACTGATGTGATTTCCTAAACATGCGCAGGGTAGCTGAGCTGATCTCCGGTTGTGTAAGCTGAATACTATGTTCTTTGCTTGATATATATTGGTTTGTCAAAATGGTTCAGAGGTTATGTGCTTTGTTCATGATGACTTTGTTTGAAAACTTGCATCTATATTGCATTAAAACTGTTTTGTTGCTTCTTTGCCTACTGAGTTTCACAACTCACGTCATTTAATGACAAAAATTCCAGATTTCATGACTACTCGTGGAGCTAACAATGGAGGGAGTTAGAAGCTTATGTACAAGCTTGTTTTGCTTAGAAGTTTGTTATTCTTTAGAGTTGTTTTCAGTTGGTTGTAATAAGTATCATCAGACATTGTGATGATGAGTAGAAGTAGTTGAGAACTGCTGGTGTGATTATCTGCTTTCAGTAGGGTGTTGAACCTTGTTTAGTTTTCTTTTGATTCATTGAGGTATATTCAGTTGCTTAGTGTTCACTGAACGTTATTCATGCTAGATTTTCCTTACGTAGTATCCCTGTGATAGCATTGAAGCCTTATACATGTTGATACTGAACCCTTTACCTGATGATAACCATGACTACTATGAGCTATGCCCAGTCGTTAGTATGAAGCCTTGTCGCTGATAATTGTTAAGGCTGATACTATTTAAACCTGTATAACATACTATGCCTGATGCTGTGAGTTGATGTATGATGTACTGCCATCAAATCATTGTACCCATCTCTCATACCCTCAACCATCACTGATGATGTGTTATCCATTAGTCTCACTTTGACTACCATGATCCTTCCTTACATGTCCATTGAGGAAACCATACGTATGCCAGTTCTCAAAGACCATGTTAAGACCATGTTATGACTTCGATGATGAGGTAGGAGAAGAAACTTAAGAGTACCCTTACGTACACCATCATGATGATGCTCTAACCCTCATAGAGTTGTTGTCATTGATGTGAACCAGAGGTCTCAGACCCTTTATGAATACATGTATTATGTGACCTTAACGTCACCTTATGACTGAGTAGTGAACCATGCATGCTGAGTTAGTCCTTATGATACCACTCATTACTGAAGAGAGGTATCGATATGTAGTGCACTTGATCATAGGAAGTGAGTCTATACGTCATGAGTTGCAATAGAACCAACAATATTTAGACCATATATAAGTGAACCTTGATACTATGTATACCTTGAGGCCATGTATGAGCATCCCAGGTATCTGTTCACCTCGACTGGTGTAAGGTACCCATCATAATACTCTGATGTAGTAGTAACATGTATGAACCATGAAGCATCACCCCTAGACCTCTATGAACTGTGTTAATGTAATGTGATTCCGCTGTTGATATGACTCTGCGTATTGGGGCATGCTTGCCTGTCTAAGGGGTGCGATATGTAGTAGCCTAGGCATGAGCCTGGATGGCTGTATTTGGGTTCTGTCCTAGGGGGTTATCATGCCGCAGTCTGTCATGGACTCGGGTGTGGGGTCTGTGTCGGGATTGCGGGTGTTACAGGTTGGTATCAGAGCTAGTCTGATGCCTTGGGAGACTAGCAGTTAGACTAACAGTGTACATATGTATGTTTGAACTCCTATTATATGAGTATTGATTGTGATAGAACATTCTTGCTTGTTTGCATGTACATTTGACTGTTTTTTCATATGAGTCATTGTGTTTTCATGATCCTTAGAAGATGAGCTGACGTAACGGTAACAATGATGTGAACTTGGCGCCAGTAGTGCAAGCTTTGAATGCTGTTGCACAAGCCATGAATGCTCAAGTGACTGCTAACCAGAACGCACCTCCACCACCACCTGTGAATTTCCGAGCTGAACTGGTGAAGAAATTCTTAGGACAAAGGCCTGAACCTTTTAAGGGCCATCCTGATCCATTGGTTGCTGAAGAGTGGATGCATAAGATCGAGAAGATCTTTGCCTTATTGGAAGTTGCTGAGGACAACAAGCTGAATCTTGCAGTATACATGCTGGAAGGAGAAGCTACACGTTGGTGGGATTTGACTCATCGTTCCAGAAATAATGGAGTGTTCACTTGGCAAGAGTTTAGACTCGCATTCTTGAGCAAGTACTTCCCTCAAGATGCAAGGAACCAACGTATGATTGAGTTCATGCAGCTAAGTCAAAGGAATATGACTGTAGCTCAGTAAAAACTAAGTTTGAAGATCTCTCTCGATTTGCACTCTTCGTGATTGCAGAAGAGAGAATGAAGGCTTTTAAGTTTCAACAAGGACTGACACCAGCTATCAAGAGTAGGATATTAGTGTTAAGGATTACCACCTATGCTGAGGTTGTAGAAAGAGCAATGATTGTTGAGAGAGACTTGGAAGAGGCAAGTAGGATTCGAGAACGCCATCATGGTGATAGGAACAACAATCGTAACAACGGCAACAACAGGAGGAACAATACCCCTTATCAGAGAAACAACGCCACCACTCAAAGGAGAGACAATGTGACTAATGCACAAGGAGAGACAGCTGGACCAGTGTGCTTTGAGTGTAAGAAACCAGGCCATTTCAAGAGGTTTTGCCCTGAACTTGCTAATAATCAACAACAACCCTTTGTACCTCAACACAAACAGAACAATACTCAGAGGAATGCACCACCAAATCAAACAAGGATGCAGAATAATCAGCAGCCTAAGGCATTCAACACTGTGCAAGTAACTCAAGATGCAGACAACGCAGTTGTTGAAGGTATATTCCTAGTTTTTAACACTTGGGCTAAGATTTTGTTTGATACTGGTGCTACGCATTCATTTATTGCATCATCCTTTGTGTCGTCATTAGGTCTGAAAACTGAAAAACTCACTGAGAGTTTTGGTGTAGCTAATGCGGTAGGAGGTAGCACACAAGTTAGTAGTGTGGCTAGATCATGTTTAGTGCGTATAGCTAAGCATGAGTTCTTAGTTGATTTGGTTGTCATGAACATGGCAGGTTATGACATAATCCTAGGGATGGATTGGTTATCGACTTGTCATGCTAAGTTTGATTGTTATCTTAAACGTGTCACGTTACGTTCTAGAGAAGCTAAAATGGTACATTTTACTGCACCACATATTTTCATGAAGCCGCTTATGTTATCTGAGAGATGTATCAGTCATGCAAGTGCAATAAGTTTTCTGTACCATGTGGAGATGTTAGAAGGAGATCGAGAAGCACCAACTGATGAAGGGATTCCCATTGTTGAAGAGTTTACAGACATATTTCCACATGAGTTACCACGTTTACCACCTAGAAGAGAAATAGAGTTCTCTATTGAGATTCAACCAGGTGTTTCACCAATCTCTATAGCTCCTTATCGAATGGCACCTATATAACTGAAAGAGTTAGACAAACAGCTACACGAGCTGGAGGATCAAGGATTCATAAGATGCAGCACATCACCATGGGGTGCACCAGTTCTATTTGTGAAGAAGAAGGATAACTCGTTACGGTTGTGTATTGATTATCGACAGTTTAATAGAGTCACAGTGAAGAATAAATATCCTTTGCCTAGGATTGAGGATTTGTTTGATCAATTGAAAGGTGCTCAGTACTTTTCATTGATTGATTTACGTTCAGGATATCACCAACTGAGAATCAAGGAAGAGGATATACCAAGGACAACATTTCGTACGCGTTATGGACACTTTGAGTTTGTAGTGATGCCATTTAGTCTCACTAATGCACCAACAACATTTATGGACTGGGACAAGTTCGTAGTAGTGTTTGTAGATGACATCCTTATCTACTCAAGGTCTAAAGAAGAGCATGAAGAACATCTTAGAACGACATTAACATTGCTGAGAGCACACCAGCTATATGCAAAGTTGAGTAAGTCTGAATTTTGGCCCACTGAAGTACAATTCTTGGGACATGTAGTCTCAGGAGAAGGAATTAAAGTGGATCCATCTAAGATTGAAGCTGTAACTAAGTGGGAAAGACCAAAGAATGTGTTTGAAGTACGTAGTTTTCTCGGTTTGGCAGGATACTACAGAAGATTTGTTTTGGATTTCTCAAAGTTAGCAGCATCACTGACAAGATTGACACGCAAGGATGTCAAGTTTGTATGGAGTGATGAGTGTGAAAATCATTCACTATACTTAAAGAGAGATTAACCACTGCACCAGTCTTAACAACACCAGTAAGTGGAGTTAGATATGTCATCTATTCAGATGCGTCACTGAAAGGATTATGATGCGTACTTATGCAGGAAGGTAAGGTTGTAGCTTATGCTTCTAGGCAGTTGAAGACACATGAGATGAATTACCCAACTCATGACTTAGAACTAGCATCTATAGTGTTTGCGTTGAAACTATGGAGACACTATCTTTATGGTGAGAAAATCGATATATTTTTTGATCATAAGAGCCTGCAGTACATCTTTACACAAAGAGATTTGAACCTGAGACAAAGAAGATGGATGGAGTTTCTCAAGGATTATACCTATACATTTCATTATCATCCAGGAAAAGCTAATGTGGTTACAGATGCATTGAGCAGGAAGTCAAGAGCAATGGTGGCAAGCATGGCTATGCATGCATGGGATTTGCATAGAGAGCTAGAGGAAACTGACGTACATGCTGAAGAAATAGTATGTAACACCATGATTGTGCCAGAACTACAACAACAAATTCAGGAAGCTCAACAAAATGACAATGAGATGATTTGGATACATAAGCAATTGTCAGAAGGCTAAACGCCTGATGGATGGAGCAATTCTACAAGTGGATTGAGATTCATGGGAAGATTGTTTGTGCCATTACCACTCAGAATGAGAGTATTAGAAGAAGCTCATAACTCAAAGTTTACAGTACACCCAGGAGGATCAAAGATATACCATGACATGAAGAGACAGTATTGGTGGAAGGGAATGAAAAAGGATGTAGCTTTATTTGTGTCAAGATGTCTCACTTGTCAACAAGTAAAGATTGATCATCAGAAGAGTGGAGGATTACTTCAACCCTTACCAATTTCAGAATGGAAATAAGATCATATCACTATGGACTTTGTTATGGGTTTACCCAGAAGTTCATGGTAAGGATACCATATGGGTGATTGTGGATAGACTAACTAAGTCTGCACATTTCCTAGCTATCAAGAAGAAGGATACATTGACAACATTGAGTTAATTGTACATTCATGAGATTATCAGGTTATATGGAACTCCAGTATCCATTGTATCTGACAGAGATTCTCGCTTCACATCACAGTTTTGGCAAAGCTTACAGAAGGCGTTGGGAACTAAACTATCACTTAGTACTGCATATCATCCTCAGACGGATGGACAATCAGAAAGAGTGATTCAGAGACATACTGAGAGCATGTGCACTGGACTTCAAGGGGAGTTGGAGTGAACACTTACCATTAGTAGAGTTTGCATACAACAACAGTCATCAGCATAGGAATGGCACCATATGAAGCACTGTATGGGAGACCATGTAGATCACCAGTTTGTTGGACTGAGATTGGGGAAACAAGTATATTTGGACCTGACATGGTACAAGAAACAACTGAGAAGGTGCAACTGATTAGGCAAAAGCTAATCACAGCACAAAGTAGACAGAAGAATTATGCAGATAAGAGACGTAGACCATTAGAGTTCAATGTGGGTGACATGGTATTGTTAAAAGTTAGCCCACATAGAGGAATCAAGCGCTTTGGTAAGAAAGGGAAGCTTTCACCAAGATATATTAGACCATTTCAAGTACTACGTCGAGTTGGAGCAGCTGCATACCAGTTGGAAATACCACAAGAGATTGGGCATGTACATGACACATTTCATGTATCAATGCTGAGAAAGCATGAAAGAGATCCCTCATATGCCATTGACTCTGCACAAGTCATGGGTTGGGAGGATTTGGAAATTCAAGAAGATGCTACATATGTGGTTTTGGATTACAAAGAACATGTCTTACGCACCAAAACCATTCCCATGGTTAAGATACAATGGCAACGTCGACAAGTCAAAGAAGCAACATGGGAAATGGTATCTGAGATTCAGGATAAGTATCTTGAACTCTATAGAGGTAATACATGAATTACGAGGACGTAATTGTTTTAAGGGGGATAGGGTTGTAATACCCTGACCCAAATTTGACTCCATACATGTGTGGGGTGATCGTGTGTGAGTCCTTTTTCGATTGTGTGTGAACTGTACCTTACTTGTTACGTATGACTTATGCATGTTACGTGTGACTAATGCCTTGTTAGTTCATTATAGCTAAGTATAGGGAGTTCCCTTAGCTGTGAAGGTTAGACAGAGGATGTACAAGCATGTTAGATAGCACTGATGAGCACGTATGGCTAGCCATGACACTGAGGCTAGACGAGGCTTAGCTAAGTTGTTTTCCTGATTTCCTTTCTAGCACGTATGTGATTATGATAGAGTTTTGATTAAGGTAGGAAACCTGAGACTCGAATAAGAAGAGCCTTGATGCGTGTCGAAACCGCACAAATATAATTACGCTCTAAACCTTCACAATATATGATAATATAATATAATGGTAAGAACAAGTTCGTTCACAGGGAGATAATGGTTTGTTATTTTAATAAATGAATCCTTAAGTAACCAAAATGGGGGGGGATTTGTTTGTTGTTTTGTAACTCAAAATAAAATAAAGTAAAGCAAATAAACGAAAGCAAAGAATAATATGAATAAGAAATAATTATATGAAATCAGGAATAACGAATATTGGTTAAGGTTTTCGTCTTCAATTGCTCAACATGCATATGAAATAATATATGAAGTCTCTACTTATTCTATCATCATCAAAAGTCCTAGAATAATTCATCGCAAATATATTCCGCTATTTCCTTAAGTCATCATGCACCATAACGATGTATGCATGAATACTACCTAGAGAATAACTCGACACCATGAGTAATCGAGTTCAACTCTCTACGAGCATTAAATTCCATGAAATAGACTAATCAATGCAATGAACCACCATGAATGGTTCATTCAACATAGGCAATATCCTACACATGATTCACAAAGCTATCACCACCTCAAGAATCATGTTGTGCTACAAAGTGAATAGGTAATCGACTATTTCGTATCTCACACCTAATTCTAGCAATGGTTGTAGATACAATTTAACCCAATTGGCCACTTGAATCATAAGGCACCTAAACCTAGTGTAATACATCAATCATACACTCAATTATACGGTAAAATAGAGACGACAATGATATGAATAAGGTTTTACTTCATAATTAATCAAAAAGCATGTCTTTTGCAATTTAGGACTACATCCTTAACCAATAAAAAGTAAATTAGCTACTCATGATGTTTTTGAAAGCTAAATAAAACAATATGAAAGTGAAAGAAATCATAAAAACCCTTGATGAATAAGCTCCAATCTTTCCCCCAAAGTTCCTCCTCGAAATCCGTGCCAAAAACCCTTGTTTTTGCTCCAAAACCTCTGCCTCGGGAAACGTGCCAGGAGTTCTTCTCAAAGTATGCGTGATATCTCTTCTCCTGTGTGTTTTTCTTATTTATACACAAAAACAAAACCTAAAATAACCAAAACATAACCAAATCTGAAACCCAACTCGCAAACCCAACAGAACTGCTGAGCCCATAAACTGACCAGCCCAACTCACTGACCCAACTCGCTGACCCAGCAACCAGACCCGACTCAACTCGTCACCACACGAGTGAACCACACACCTTCTCTTCTGATTGAACACGTGCAACTCGCACACTCACCATCATCTCCTCAATCTCCGTCGGACGCCTAAAACCGGCAACAAATTTCAGCTTCACCAGCCAGCCAACAGTCGAAGTTCATCACATCAATCATTCATTCACACACCAATTCAACCAAACCCAAGCTGTAAAATCATCATACCTTCCCATACGGCCCTTCCAATCCTTCCAATTCCTCTTCTGTCTACACCAGCAGCTCAGCCTTGTTCCTGTTGCCACTGAATGAACCCGTAGCAGCAATTTCACCCATCAAACATCATCAGCAACCCATCTTCTTCCTTACTGCAGTATAGCCACACCTGAACCACACTAATCTCCATCGTCTTCAGCTCACCTCCCTGATTCTCAACAGCAGCCCGAGTCTGTTTCAGCTGGAACAGATCAGCTTCAACCTTCAATCTCTCTTCTTGTTGTCTGTAACCCACTGGATCCTCGTCAGTCCCTTTGCCGTTGAACCCATTCTACAATTTCTTCATTAGCTGATTTTTCCACCAGAGCTCTGCTTAAACTGTTTCAGACACACACACCAGATCTGAAAATAAAAATCTTCTTCTACTGTTTTAATAAGGATCAGGGTCACCCCTTAGCGACTGGAGCGGGTTGGGAATAACCCGGTGCCCTTAAATGATGTTGCCTCCTGCTTGCTATGTGGCTGCCCTGAATAATCTTGCTGGGTGCCTCAGTAATTTTCCTTGGATGCCTTCAGTGAACTGTGGATGCCCCTTAGTGATGCATCTTCTCTTGTATCCGACCATCCTAGATTCGCCATCTTGTAAATAGAGTTGTTTCTGCTTCATTTTATTGAATATAATTCCAAAATACTTGTAAAATAGAAAACGAAGAAAACGAACAATGTATGAGGCTTAAGTCGACTAAAGTGCATGATTAAGGTACTCTTGAATAGGTATTTTGACCACCTATCAAGCCTTGATAACCATTGCATTGTCATAGGTTTGACATGTCACATAGTCATTGGTTAAGAGAGACTGAGTATATGGAAACTCTATTGCCTTGCGTACAAGAATACAGAATCCTTAGTTGATGAAACTAGACGTAAGATAACAGTATATAAGGAGAAAAGGGGATTGAGTTTAGGGTTGCCGCAAGGAGGAGAGCTAGAACCCTTGAAAACAGAGCTAGAGAGGGTAGAGGTCTTTGGTGCATCATACCTTGATTATTGTTGTTGTGATTGCTTGCTTGTTGAGGTAGGCGCAACACAAACCTAAAACTGTTTTTATTGATCTTTCGATTATTTAAACTTCATGTTTTACATGTTTTGATGATGAACTGACCTTGTTCTTGAGCATGATGTATACTTTGGGCTGAGGTCCATGAGACGGGTGTGATCTCTAAATACTCTATGGTTTGGGTACGAGTTATCCATGGAAACATATGTGATTTCCTAAACCTGCGCAGGGTAGCTCTTGTCTGAGCTGAGCTCCGGTTGTGTGAGCTGACTACTATGTTCTTTGCTTGATATATATTGGGTTGTCAATATGGTTCAGAGGTTATGTGCTTTGTTCATGATGACTTTGTTTGAAAACTTGCATCTGTATTGCATTAAAACTGTTTTGTTGCTTCTTTGCCTACTGAGTGTCACAACTCACGTCGTTTAATGACAAAAATTCCAGATTTCATGACTACTCGTGGAGCTAACAATGGAGGGAGTTAGAAGCTGATGTACAAGCTTGTTTTGCTTAGAAGTTTGTTATTCTTTAGAGTTGTTTTCAGTTGGTTGTAATAAATATCATCAGACCTTGTGATGATGAGTAGTAGCAGTTGAGAACTGCTGGTGTGATTATCTGCTTTCAGTAGGGTGTTGAACCTTGTTTAGTTTTCTTTTGATTCATTGAGGTATATTCAGTTGCTTAGTGTTCACTGATCGTTATTCATGCTAGATTTTCTTTACGTAGAATCCCTGTGATAGCATTGAAGCCTTATACATGTTGATACTGAACCCTTTACCTGATGATAACCATGACTACTATGAGCTATGCCTAGCCGTTAGTATGAAGCCTTGTCGCTGATAGTTCTTAAGGCTGATACTATCTAAACATGTATAACATACTATGCCTGATGTTGTGAGTTTATGTATGATGTACTGCCATCAAATCATTGTACCCAACTCTCATACCCTCAACCATCACTGATGATGTGTTATCCATTAGTCTCACTTTGACTACCATGATCCTTCCTTACATGTCCATTGAGGAAACCATACGTATGCCAGTACTCAATGACCATGTTAAGACCATGTTATGACTTCGATGATGAGGTAGGAGAAGAAACTTAAGAGTACCCTTACGTGCACCATCATGATGATGCTCTAACCCTCACAGAGTTGTTGCCATTGATGTGAACCAGAGGTCTCAGACCCTTTATGAATACATGTAGTATGTCACCTTAACGTCACCTTATGACTGAGTAATGAACCATGCATGCTGAGTTAGTCCTTATGATACGACTCATCACTGAAGAGAGGTATCGATGTGTAGCGCACTTGATCATAGGAAGTGAGTCTATACGTCATGAGTTGCAATAGAACCAACAGTCATTAGACCATATAGAAGTGTACCTTGATACTATGTATACCTTGAGGCCATGTATGACCATCCCAGGTATCAGTTCAGCTCGACTGGTGTAAGGTACCCATCATAATACTCTGATGTAGTAGTAACATGTATGGACCATGAAGCATCACCCCTAGACCTCTATGAACTGTGTTAATGTAATGTGATTCCGCTGTTGATATGACTCTGCGTATTGGGGCATGCTTGCCTGTTTAAGGGGTGCGATATGTAGTACCCTAGGCATGAGCCTGGATGGATGTATTTGGGTTCTGTCCTGGGGGGTTAACATGCCGCAGTCTGTCATGGACTCCGGTGTGGGGTCTATGTCGGGATTGCGGGTGTTACAACGTCAGCTGGGGGAATCAAGTGCGTGACGATCTGTGGGGGATCTAGAGACGTAAGGAGTGCGACAGTAGCCAATTCGCTTGTAGGGCTTGAGTTGGTCTCTGCTACATCCCAGATCGAAGTCTTATAGTAGGCTAGTGTTTGTAGTCAGTTTGTACTGGGCGGTGTTTAATCTGGAGGTTTTTCTACATGTTGTAGTTTCCTCGTTAAAAAAACTTCTGGTGTCTTGTGTGCTTTACTTTCCGCATTATACAACTCTGATCATATAATTAAAGCAAACACAAGAAGTACGTTATTCATAATCGTCGATTTGGTCCATATTTCATCCAGGGGATTTACCAATACTTGTATTGAGTTGGACTGATCACTTGTGATCCTACTTCGGTTATTTGATTTGGATATTGATTTTTGAGATCGTCCATATCTAACCATAAGACTCACAAGCCCAAACGAAAAGTTGGTTGTATTTCGGTACCCCTGCTTTTTCAGTTGGTATCAGAGAAGGTGAACACATAAAAGACGTAACTGTCTGTGTTTATCTAGGCTTGTGAGTCATGGATCAAAGCGTAAGAGCTTGTAACGTACCACCAAATTTCGATGGCACAAACTACCTATGGTGGAAGACTGCAATGACTTCGTTTTTGCAAGCCCGAGACTTCAAAACTTGGGTTTATGTCATAAAGGGATTACACCACCTACTGTTGAAGTTAATAGTGTATCTGTCCTCAAAGACATAGCGGATTATAATGATGTGGAAACATTCGACGCCAAGCAAAACCATGATGGGCTTAATTGGACGACCGAAGGGAGTCCCTTAGGGATGAAAAATGTACAATATGTCAGTCACAAACTTTGTGCATGGAAAAAAAAATTGAATCACAATTTCATGAAAATCAGTCGAAATTGGAGGTAATTAAGGAAATTGATCACATACATCGTTAATATACGATCTAATACACATATTTTCAGTTTAAAAATATTCAAAATAATCATCAGATTGATCGTATGATTCGGACCTTATTTCGGTTCTCTGTTTTAAGAACCAGAGTTTTCCATTAAAGAGGAAGAAGTCGCGGGTAAGAAGACGAAGAAACGGTCGGGTAGGCGTACCTGATCCGTTAACCCAAATTTATTTCGACCCAACTCGGTGAGTCCACTGAGTCACATACTGGTTCAAAACTCTCGCTTACAGTGTTGATTGATGAACTGAGCTTGTAAAATTTGATCATTATTTTGCAAACACTTCCTGTCGTAATACCGTTCTACTAATTGATATTCTCAAAATTTTAATTAAATTATCAAAAAACACAAAACCCATCTGATACAACCGAACTTCATCTTGACCCGTACATCTTCTGATCTTCAAAATGCCAACATCTTCCATATTAAAAGCCATTGCATCTCACCACCATCACGATTACAGTTTACAAACAAGAAAAGAAGAAAAAATCTAGATGATTGCAGTTTACAACCATCTCAAAGGCAACAAATAGTATTCAGATATTTTGAGATAGGTTGTGATAGTTGATCCAAAAAAAAAAAGAGATAGGATGTGATTCATGTGAAAGAGAGACAAAGAGTTGCAGGGAAAGATTAAAACAAAATGGAGCTTTTAAGTTCCGGTTTGATTGAAAATGACTATAATAACCTCAAGGTCTTACACTTGGCTTTCATGAATACATACTCAATACAGCTGTCTGTTTTAAGCAGCTGGTAGATAATTCGGGAAATAAAAAAATAATTAGATAATTCAGATCTCAGTACTCAAGTAGTTGACCTGTTTTGTTCTTAAACATAGCAATTGGACTTGTTTATTGAAGTACTCGACTTGATTCTTGTTAGCCACTGACCACTCTCAAAAATCAAAATTAAATGTCTTGGTATGCTATCGAGTATCGACTACTACCTTGTTTCATCTCGAAAACAAAGAACAAACGGATATGAAGGGTTATCACTGTGGCCAAAGTTTTTTTTTTTTTTTTTGAAACAGCCAAAGTTAACTCTTTTCATTATACAAATTTGGAGCTCATCTTTAAGGCCAAAGTTTAATGTGAACTTCTTGACGTAGATTTTTTTTGGTCATGTGCCATTTATCCAAGACTGCTAATGGGGTACATAATTTGGAGGGGTCCAAACCAAGGTAAACTATTTTTTCTCTTATTTGATTTCAGTTCCCCCTCTAAATTATGTCCTCCATTAGCAGTCTTGTATTTATCAAGGTCCATTTCTTCTTTGCCCCTCAACCGTGGTAGCGGTCCAGTGTGGACAATAATAAAATTACACCTGGAAGCCATGTGTTTGTGTATACTACACGTAGAGATTAACAAAAAAAAATACTCCCTCCGTCCCATATAAATTGAGCTAATTCTATTTTGATTTTGTCCCACATAAATTGAGCTAGTTCAATTATATAGGTTAAGTTTCTAATCTTACCCTTTTTAATTGATTATTGTTATGAAATCTTAGTATTATAAATATTTATAATTTCATAGTCATGTTTATACTCGTTGCGTAGGTGTTTTAAAATGCTTTTCAATGATATAAAGTTTACAAAGATACGTATCATAATTTGAGAGATATGTCGTTTCCAAATTTTACTATCATATTATCTATAAGGGTATAATTGGAAAAAACAGTAAAAAGCTAATCTCTCTCTTCCTTGCTTTAATAATTGTGCAAATCTCAACTAGCTCAATTTATGTGGGACGAAGGGAGTATTATTTTTCTGTTTGCTACTCATTATTTACCGTCATGAAGAAATTGTACATAGTGTATCTCGTAGTCAGGAATCCACGGTCACCTTTCTTCGGACGGGCAGTCCGTCCACCGTGTCAGCTGTCATCTAGAAAGAACGTAAAAAAATGAAACTCGCCTCATTTATCTATTATGTGTTCTCTCATTTTTAAGAACGTAAGATAGAAAGAGGCAGAAGCGGAAGATCGAGAAATGTAGGTTAATTTGTTTTTCTATATTTGTAAAATAAAATTATTAAAATACTATAGTACCCTTATTAACACCTGTCTCATGCATTCTTATTTTGCAACACGTGGGACAAAAGAAAAGGTTGCATTATCGGATTTGATGTTACATGATGTATCAAAGTCAGGAAGAAACAATGCGTTTTATCAGGCCTTAATTGGACTACACTCTCTGTGGTGTTAAGCCTGAATTGAATCAGGTCAGATATGGGAAAGGTGCAAATGATCAAAAGATTTCAAATATACCAGGCCTCACCTGTTGGCATTTAGTTTTGTGTCGTTTTTCTTCGGTCGGACCCCCCACCGCTAGCGGTAATCTAGTGTTATCATTCATGCAGTTACACCTGATCTTTTCCATCACGTGGCCACATGTGAAACCTCTCACGAGGCTTGGAATAGATAACGCTTAATTGTTCCTCCACAAACGCTTATTGCATTCTCTGGGGGTTATTGTTGCAGATTTTCCAAATTTCATGAGTTACATATGGGTCATTGTATTTGTTAGTTTTATTACATTCATTCACTAGTATGCACAAATCTGGTATGAGCTGCCACACAAACGACATTTACAAACTGACAGTATATATATTTCATTTGACCCATTATATTCGTGCTCCATACCAAATTACAACAAAAATGATGAAAAAACGAAAAAGGCCTAAATTACAGGCCTAAAACAAATCAAAAATTAATAAATCAAACTTTAACTAAACTGTAGCAGAAAGAATATGAAATATTTATTAGATAGCCATTCCAAACGAGATACCATAGCAGGCTTGGAACGGAAGCAATTAGTCTGACCTCTATTTAGTCGAGAACCCATTTTAGCAAAAACATCAGCAGAGAAATCAATTTTTATGAAACCATGTCGACAATGACAACAGTGAATTACATTGTTTCTTCACTCAGAGCAGAGACCTTGTCTGTCCGAGTTATCAGCAGATGGAACAAAGCGATACTTCTTACTCAGATTCCCATCCATTGGTGATGGTTGTGGGGCTAAATTCCTTCAAGATGATATTTTCACAGTGATGAGACTATTAGTCCAACATTGTATGGGTAATCTAAGATCCTGCAATTATTAATCCTAAGGACCACTCCACTTATTGCCAATTGATTTTGAGTTGTATACACAGATATTAGTTGCAATGCGCAGGAAAAGTCCAAGTCATAGACCATATCCTGTATGTAGAAGTTCATCTAAGGAGATGGCAATAATACTGCAAAACAAAGTTGAATAATGCGTACACATAATATGGTATAACCTCTCTAAAGGGAGATTTGCTATGGGTTGGTTATGCTCAGATGCTTCCATGGTTGTTACACATTTTAAATGGAGAAAAATATTGGATTTCAGCCATAGATGCACAAA
Source organism: Papaver nudicaule (assembly GCA_023529015.1). Taxonomy (NCBI): domain Eukaryota; kingdom Viridiplantae; phylum Streptophyta; class Magnoliopsida; order Ranunculales; family Papaveraceae; genus Papaver; species Papaver nudicaule. Next base: position 9,633 of record JAJJMA010020702.1, on the reverse strand, counting down.
ATCATAGACAGAGATACCTGATTTTTTTATTATTATTTTAATCTCATTTGATGGTCTTTGTGATCGAAAGAGATGCCCAAAGAGTTATCAAGCAGTTTGAATGATTTTTTTCCATAATTTTGGTGCACATTATTCGATTCAACTAGAAACAAAGACAAACAACCAAGGCCTGGGTTTGGAATCTTTGCCTTTAAACCCCATGTACAGGCCCAAAGGTTAACATTCTTCTAGTGTTCTACAATGCCATTGCCCATTACTCCCTTCGTCTCATTTTAACTGACCGTTTTGACTAAGTCAAAATAATAAGGAGATCAAATGAATTTCTTATTGCACCCTTATTAAATATATAGAGAATAAGTGAATTTCTATTTTTAAGTGGGAAATAATAAAGAGAAAACATATAACTTTATTTTTGAAAACTCTAAAAGGTAAAAAATCTAAATATTATCAAAATAACATATATTCATTAATTTGTTTCCAATTTATCTAGATATTTTGTAAGGGTATATTTGAAAGTTTGTTGAAAAAATACAGATATAATTAGAAACTGGATACATTTTTAAGTCAAATAGAAATAGTAATAAGGTCAGTTAAAATGTGACAGAGGGAGTATATGAATGTTTGGAGTGTTGTAACTCGAGAGCATTTGCTAAGAATTTTCCCGATGTACATGTCGAAAACTTTTCTCTTGCTTGCATTGGGTCATTGACACTTGGTCTTCACCGATGTACATGTCGAAAAACGCCCCTGCTGTTCAACATTAAAACCATGCTGGTACGGTACGTATTCGTTTCTTTAAGTTCGGTTTGTATTTACGCCTAGCTAGGAACCGCACCCATGTACTTTCCACCAACTGCATTAGGCGAGACAAGAATATAGGACTCACGGATTTCAAAGACATGAAGTATGATGTCTAATACTCACTCGGGGTAACGAGTAGTCCGTCCACTGTTCAGCGAATATCAATTCCTGTACCCTGAAAGGAATGCATCCTTGTTAACAATGAACGCGGTAGTTTACTTAACGGAAGGTATGCGGAATGGATTACCATAGGCCATGAGAGGTATCGGGTGAAAAATGACCAGAATGTTATCAAGCAATGATAGTCAGTGTAGGCGTTCGTCATCTTTTATGCCAAAACAAGAATTAAGCGTCAGTTCACGTTTCGCTCTTGAATGTATTGGTCCTGCTACGGCCCTGATCATGGGAACCCCCAGCATGAATTTGGGCCTGGGCTTGAATTTGGTTGCATGTATTTCATATTTCTACTTCTAACATGTGAGGTAATTGAAGTCCAGTAACGAGCACAGAATACTCAGAATACCCACCTTAAATTGTTGGGTGGGTCCCAGAATACCCACCTTAAATTAGATCGCTGAAATCTCAGCCGTCGATCTATCTGAATCTAAACTTCCTAGTCGAAATCATGTAATCATGTTGGCCCTTGTTTAGTATCCACCGTTGATTCAGGATTCAATATCTACTTTCCTATATGTTCTTAGATGCAATTACTCAGCTGTTTTCTGTGGAAACTGAAAATATGACATTTTTTACCACACATCAATTCTATAACAGATAACATTGAGGAGCAGATGTCACTGTAGTACAGTGGTAAAGTCGTTGGGTGATAACACCGGCGACCTGAGTTCGAATCTCGTCTGCATTGGAATGGAGGGATTTTTCTTTATTTCTTTACCTAACTACCTGGACTTGTAGGTAGTGGGTTTCGGTCCAACTTTAATATAACATTTACAATTCAAAAAAAAATAAGTAACACTGAGGGCAAACTTGTAACAAAAAGTACCACTTCTCAAAGTAAGCTAGTGTGGACCGTGGAGTCTATGGACTTTATTACATCATTCTGTAAGATATTTCTATGTAGGGAATAGAAAGAAACCCTTTTTTCATTTCTACATCTACATCTAAAAGAAGTAATCATGGTTTTTGGGGTCTGTGATGCTATTATTGATACATATTCCTTCGATTTTCAACAGTTACCGTAAAGGGAGAAGCAGTGGCGGAGCTAGAAGGTTTTGGCCGTGGGGGCAACAATTTGCATCCGGAGGCTGCAATTTTTTTTTAGAACATAAACAGTAAAAAACTGATCCACGATGAATTTTTACCATATGAACACCAGCTGCCCGGACTGTGTCGCAAATTTTTTAATAACTTCTAACCAACAATGAATTTGAAGCTAATTTTTTAGGAGCACGTTCTTCTTATAGATCTCTATGCTCATACCAAAAATGAGCGCATTTCGAGATGTATAACACCACCTCCTACACCTTTGAAAACTAACCGTTGGTTAGTTTTTTGATTCAACGGTTAAAATGACAATTGGTAGATGGTGGTTCAATACATATCGGAATGCGCTCATTTTGGTATGAATATAAAGCTCTATAAGAAGAACGTGCTCCTAAAAAATTAGCTTCAAATTCATTGTTGTTTGGGAGTTATCAAAAAATTTGCGACACAATGTCAAGATAGTGTCATTTTAACCATGTCACAGGATCCTTCCTCATTTTGTTTCCCTATAAATAACAGAAAACAAGCATTTTTCTGGTTTTCGTTGCTCTTTTTCATTGTTAATATTGGCATTTACCTTTGATAGAACAATGATTTATCCTGACAATCATGGATGTACCTCAGATTTTCCAGCATTGCTAATAGGGGGGACGGGATTTGTCCCCCCCCCCCATTTTCCTATATAAGACAAAAAAAAATTGCCTTGAGGATGGAGGGGGGGACAAATCCCGTCCCCCCCATTAGCAATCTTTAGATTTTCCACTGCTTTTGAACAACAATTTTACTAGACCAAGATTGTAAGAATTTTGGTGGGTTGGATTGGTGTACAAGTGATTTAAACATGCCGAATTGCAAAAGTATTCTATCTTGTTATATTGCTCGCAATTGCCAAGGATTGTGGGGGTGACATATGCAACAGCAACTCTGATCGACTTTGCAGTGCATCATGGGAACCCCCAACATGAATTTGGGCCTGGGCTTGAAATTGGTTTCATGTATTGCATCATGGGAACCCTCAAAATGGCCTGGTTTGCACGGTGAGGTCTACAAACAGTCGAGCGATACCTCTTAGACCGCCAGGTTTAAGTTAGGCCGAGCGATATTGGGAGCCGCTCGGCACAGGTTGTGCCACCAAATAATAACAATTACTTAATTAATTTTTTTAAAAAAAATCAGAAAAAATCAGTTTGAATATTTTATATTTTTAAATTATTTTTATTTTTATTATTTTTTTGATAACTTAGCGGCATGTTAAGTCGTTCGACAAACTTGTGCCACCGACGGCGGTAGTTAGGTCATCCGGGTGATTACGCCGCTTATATCTTTTCCCGTAGTGGCAAACATTGTTTGCTTGTACACCTGGTAAGACAACGGGAAAATATTTATCCCATCTACAGGAACTGCCCATAGAAACCCCTCATTGTATACAATTTGTATTGCTCAACACTTTGGTTCATACTTTAAGAAGGTCGACTCAAATACGCATTTCAAAATCAGTCTATACTAGTAATTTAAGAACATCTCATAACATGGATACAAAAAGCATGCCTCCTCACCTGTTTCACTGTTTGCCTTTCTTTCCATCAACATCAAAAGCTATAGATGCACACATGTATGCATGCACATTGGAAATTATTTCATTGTCAGAAAACATAATTAGACTCTGCATGACTGCATTAATTGCCATTGCTCATTCATCACAAGATATCTAGACAGAGAATGTATATTAAAGATGTCTCAAAATTGTTCTAGACAAGACAAGACCTTACCTGATTGACCATGAATGACAAGTTTAAATTTATTTTTATTTATTTTTTTGAAGAAGAAAAAAAAAACAAAAAAAATAAATAAACTTGCCATTCATGGTCAATCAGGTAAGGTCTTGTCTTGCCCAGAACAATCAGGTAAGTTTAAATTTATTCACATACAACAAAATGTCAATATGGTTGAACGGTACATGTAGATGAGGAAGAGTGCAGCTGTAAAGGTGCTAAAACCCCCAATTACTTCAATGCGGACTGGGTTGCACGGACTCGGACGCGGACACGACACGACACGGACGCGGACACGAGCAAAGTCTTAAAAATACAGGACGCGGACACGTTTATATACATTAATTTTTTTAATATTTTTATGTAGTATATATAATTATCCTAATATATTTACAACCAAAAATCATAATTATAGTCCAAATTACATGAAGAGAATTAAGAATTGAACCCATGAGATATTCATGGTGAATCCGGTGATTCAACATCGTTAGTGTAGACTTTATTTTTTTTGGTTAGTGTATACTACAGAGGTTAAATTTTGTGAGCAAGTTGTGCCATACATACGTGCAATGTGGGAGGGTGCGGTAAGTATGCTAGATGTAAGTTGAGTGTTTTGGTTGGGGACTGCTAATAATGTAAATCTGGCCGCGTGTGGCACTTCAATATTTGCATGTGCAACGTGTGTACTACGAGGGCATATATGGTATACTTTGGATTCAAATAAAAAACTTAGCAAGTTCTTCTCCGTATATACTTATTCTTCTCAGTTCTCTGCCTCCTTGCCTATCTCTCTCTTACAATCTTCCAGCGACATATTCCTCCTTGATCTTCCATTAACATTAAGAAAGCAAACTTATGTATTACCTAAAGAAATATCTGTTTTTCGTCCATCGGTTTGGTAAAGTATTGGAGTTCAATTATGAAAAGACATTTGCTGCTAGTGGTGAAATTTTTGAATATTGTCTATCAAGTGATTCATAACAATCATTAATTAAACCCATAATATTAAGGAAGATCATAGTTGTAAAGATCTTCCCTTAGGTTTTTCTTTGCTCTATTTGTAATTCAACGAGTGTGTGTATATATTATCATCTTACTAGTGTAACAGCCCGTGCGTTCGCACGGGCCCCAGACAACACTGTTAATTTCTGGACGGGCTTTACAGGCCTCGCTTAAATCCGTTTAAAAACAATTTAAAAAAAATAAACCGAAATCAGAAAGAGAAGGATTGCAGCTAAGAAATGAGATTGTAGATGAAGCTCATAGAGATTGAGTTCGGTTCCGTTTGAATCATCACTTCAGTTCAAATATATTGTAGAATGTTCTATGTAGCTAAGTACTGCGCATAGGCTCTCCATAAGAAAAACAATTTACACTTATTTGAGTATCTGGCCTATAAACTGACATTGGTTATATGACATTCTCTTCCAGTTCGATTAACATCAATCTCATGATGGTGTTCTTCATTAAACATTTTAATACACACCCCCGTAGCATATGTAAATGTTTAACACAGACTTTCATGGTCACTTGCTCATGTTTTACATTCGTATCACCCATCTGTGATATACTCGGAAATGGGTTCTTCAGTTCAGGTGGCTACACTAACTTATTACATCCCATCATTTGTGCTATGACTCATCAACAGCCCAGGAAAAAACATCGTTAATTTTTCTACACAGAACCACAAAAGCTCCTACGAAACAAACACTGAACGCAGTTACAAAATTCACACAATACCATGAGCATTTCTTTTTGCGCTGTAGAGGCAAACGATTAGTTCTGCAAGTCAAATCCAAACAATTCCGCAAGCACACCCAAACAACAGAGGAGAACCGGAAGTTGTTATGCGTAGACATAGAACTAACAACAACAATCCATCAGTAATCTATGTTTTCGTATAACATTATCCGCCCATCCAATTTCTATGTTTTTATAAATCAGCAGAAACGGCAATAGTTCACGACTTTTGTTCAAAGCAGATTAATCCCCGACTGTGTCCAAAATCACTATGAGCCTTGCACCGATGTTGTTGATTGTGGCCATTTAACATTCATGCAAACAAAACGTTGATGTACATATGCAAAAACAATACATGACAATGCTACATAATAACCATAACGACTGAGACCATCTACCGCGTAATCATTATGTATCATTGTCATGTTATGCTAGTGCATCAATACACTACAATGAAGCGAGATAAATGCTGCCAACTACTTGTCAAACAATAGCTTCAAAATTTAACCAATATTGTAACCACTGACATGGTATGGATGAACGGCTCAAAAGCTGAAAAAATCCCTTCACAAAATATGAAAATTTTAACTTAAACCATAAATTTATGCACCAACTACAACCCAAGCAAAAACAAACACTAACGCCTCAGCAAAATTGCGTAAACAAATTGAACACTAATCGATTAAAGCATCAAATTTCGAACACACAAACTAACGAAAAAGGGAAGAAAAAAAAACTGCATTAATGTATTAATAAGATCTGGTTCAAATGTGCTACGAAACAAATACCAATAAGTATTGATTATCCAGGACACTAACCCAGAATTTACCAAGCTATATCACCAGAATAGAACAGGAGTCTGAAGAGCCAGGGATCAAAAGATCTAGAATCACCGTATTGTTTACTCACCTTAAAGAACAAAATACAAATGCCAAGAAACTTCAATCCATTGCTTGTTCATTCACACGACAATGACGTCTCAGCAGAGCTGGAAATAAAATTGAACAATCATCAGTTCAAGCATCAAAATCGAAAGGTACAAACCAATTTAGGTGGCAAAAAAAAAATGTTTTTTTAATGTATCGATAGGACCTGGTCCAAATGTGCTAAGAAACAAAAACTAATGAGCAGTGATCTTGGAAAATTTGGATTACCAAATGTAATACCGCAAGATATTATCAAGGGATTTTATAATTGATGCCTACATGAAGACTAAAATCTGATTAACAGATGGATAACTGGTATATATTATCCTCTAGTTCAAGCCGGTACTAATTGTCACATGTATTATTTTGTTGATGAGTTTATTATCACTAACTCTAAGACTTGGAATGTTGGTCTCCTAAAGCAACTTTTTGCCTTCTAAAGATGGAAAATTTCAGTGAAATGCACTTGCAATAACCCCACTTTAATCCTACACTATATCCAGAGATTATCCAAAGGACTCAATAAATCTCAGTTTCGTAGCCAACCAAATTCTCTCCAAGATGTATCATAGAATACCCTTCTTCGATAGTCATTCTATTAAAAAAAAGGGCCACCTCAATAGGCCTTTGAAAGTCATTATCACATCTGATGTTGAAAACTGGAAGACCTTCAAACCTGCATAAATAAAACCTGCATTAGTTACCACTCATTAGCTGCTATATTATATTCAAAAAAGGTCATGTTCATGGCAAACTCCTATTAAGTAAGTTATGATCTGCCTTTTGCGTTTTAGAATGGACCGATAACTAAGTATTGCACAATTGTTCACGCCATCGAAGATACAATTGCATTTCCTTCAAACCCAGTTGAGACATAGCATGTTTGGGCAAAATAGATATTGAGCTCAATAAGTAATGAAAAGTGCCCAACATTAGTGTCATATTAGAGAATAACGAACCGTGTTTAACTTTAATTTGTCAGTTATGCTTCACAACAACTCTTACTGGCCAATCTAAGCTAAAAGTAGATTCTTCAAAAATTTATTACAGTAAAACCACTAAACAATTCAATACAACCTTTCTTTCAGAGTCTGAACTTCAGGCACATCTAAGTCCACATATACCTTAGTCGCATCGGTCGAAGAGAGACAGTACGCACCTGTAAACATTACCACGCGTGGGTTTATTTTTTTTAAATATTTATATTATGTTTTACTCTCATACAGTAGGACTCACCATTGTATGATTCAACAAAAACGGAGGTAATAAGCAGAATGTTGCTTCTATGCAAACCATCAGCGTTGCTTCTTTTAAGTTTCCGAGCAACTTCTCCCCACTTGATATCATGATATCCTTCTTCAGTCACAAATTCATGACTAAGAGCGACGGCCTTCAACCCTGATATTCCAGCTAACACACCTACTACACATCTGTTTATTAAAATTTAATTAAATATCGTTAGTAACTGTAAAAAAAAAAAAATATAACCCGCGCACACCTTTGCAAATAAGTTCAAGACATACAGCCGGATAGTTAACAGTTAGACATAGCCACTTTAATTTAAGAGCATATATTTAAACCAAAGTAATCGTAATAACAGAACCACAAAAGAATCAGTTTGCTTTACCAATATAATGCTCATAATTCCGATGTCTCTCCCCAATTCTACCTAACTCAGTTAAATTGAATTTATGCTCTGGGATGCCTCGTTCCTTTCCTCCATGTCTTTTCACTTCAGTACTATGCCGGAACACTAATCTTCTATCTTGTGGAACAGGCTTCCACTTCTCTTTAATATCCGAAAAAAAATAATTGCTTATGACAACTACTTCTTGTTTGCGCAGCTTGTGAACATGCCTAAGATAAATATCTTTAGGCACAATTGCATGTATGTGTCAGTTCCCCCTGCCGAAAAAGAAGATTACATTCATAACAACTACATAAGTTGTCATACACGAATAGTTATTCTTAAACTATTAGGAATTGCCATTAGTAAAGTCTCACAATCAAAATTTAAATAAAGTATACACTTACAGTTTGATCCAGTAGAACCATGTTGAAAGTTGAAACTATAGAATCCTAGGAATTTAGACTTGGTGGTCTTCCAAGTCCTGAGTATTCTGAACACAGTCTCAATGTATATCCCTTCCCTTTGTTCTAGTACGAAAGAAAAACATGATTAATACATTAAAATCCTTGTAATTACAATAGCACTATCCGCAAACTATTTAAATCACATAACATAGACCAAATACCTTAATTTTCTGCGTGCACCTCCACGCAATGAGCTAGAGCACTCGTATGATCGTCTGCAGAACTCTCATTACCTTCGTGCCGCAGAATTCGGACTCCCTAGCGACAGAATAATTCTTTGCCTTTTTTTAATAATTGTAGGTAGATCCATAAGTAATATTATAGCCTAAAATACTAATCACAACTATATTTGGCATGAAAAT